>UFQX01004323.1:388419-455496 GCA_900497675.1 Arapaima gigas | reverse complement strand
CCCCCCCCCCCCCCCCCCCCTTGACTGAGTTCTGTAGATAGGTCATTTGCAGATTCAGAGTCTTGAGATTTCTCAAAATTAAGACATCTGTATTTGATCTTATTTTCAGGGCTCTTTATTCATGTTATTTTTATGGAGGCTGTTGTCTTCAAGGACTTCTGACATCTTTGTATTTTTTTAGCATTTTCCTTCTTTAGCGGTATGTTAATGCATTCGAAAAAGTTGCTTTCAACTCAGTTTCACAGAAGATACCTTTCCTAGTCAATGCAAAGGTAGAATTAGAGGAAGTTAAATAAGAGTATTGTTAATTTTTTCCCTACCGTACCTTTCTTTCATTCGTTACCTGTTTAAGTTTAGTGGTGTTGGAAGTGCATGTTACCTTTTTACTTTAGGGAAGTATCTTGCACTTGAAATGAGTGCCTTGAAATCAAACAGTGTGCTAAAAGTCACCAACTGCATTAGGAGTTTGGAGGTTTGCCTGTGGACAAAGTTTTGTTCCCAAATACTGTCCTCTGCACAGCCACCCCAGCATGAAACTTCCAAAGTTTTCAACATTTTATTGCATAGCTTTCTGCACACACTTAGTATTACCTTTACAGATAGAGAAAGGAACATTATACAATTTTAAATTTGAAACAATAAATATATTCACACCTTCTGTTATGTGTGTCAGTTGCTAACTTGTATAAATGTTTTTATAGTATTTATTTCTAACTGCATTTTCTACACTCATCTGTTTTCTAAAGACAACTTTCAGCTAAAAACAGCTTTCATTTTTGTATCCATCTGTTAGTTTGCAGTTAAATAAAATAGAATAGGAGTGTGGGAGTGCCTCCTTTAAACTCACTTCCACAGTGTTAGAGCCTGTGTTGTGTTGCACAATGTTCAAGAGATGAAACTGTCAGTATTTGTCATTGAGTTTGTGGAAACAAGGTTTTAATTTTCAGTTGTTTTAAATTGATTTCAATGTAGCTCAAAGTTTATAAAAATGTTACAGATAAACAAATCTTTGCATATTCTACCTTTTATGTAAGACATTTACAGAACCCAATCGGCAAATATATCAAATGACTTCTGTATTATTAAGCATCCGATTGTTTAGATAATAATGAAATCTGAAAGTGGCTATAAGCTAATTAATGTTGTATATACTTTTGGGATGATTTACCATCATTGTTGATTATAAGGTTGTGGAAATTAATGTTGTTTATTTTCAGGAACCTTAAATTAGTTATAACCTTACTGTTGTTTTCTGAAGCTAAAAAATAATAAAATAAGGCTTACAGAGTATTTTGTTCATAGCTTTATGGTTCAGTTTGCGTATAAATATAGTAATTTCTGTTTTATGTATTCACTGATTGTAACTTTGGATTTACAAACAAATGTGTTTATAAACAGAATTCCAGTACTGATTGAATTTGTAAGTTGTGTATTTAAATAATGTAGAGTGCTGTGGTTAAAGGTGTTACAGAGCAAGACTTAAACAAACTGATCAGAACTGATGTGAAGGAGAATTTTTTTTTTCTGTGACATGGAGTTTGGAATTGACTGAGGCTAGTCTGGTTTTACAATGAGCTGTTCCCTATCCCATCTAATATGTAAACCTCATAGTTTGGCATTATATGACCGCAGTTGGATTAGTGATGATATACACACGCCATTTTCTCCCATAAATATTTTGTGCTTAAACTTGTTCTCATTCTGCTGATCCATCAAACTATCCATCAAAAGCACCAATGCTTAGTCCAGTGGAAGTCATCTCAGGGAACGAAGCTGTGTGGAGAAACCTATACAGAATGAGCTTTACAGAAACACTCACACAGTGGCAAAACCAAGGAAGGCCAGGGTTGTCATTACAATACATTACAGGTTATCCTTTAGGAGCACTGGAACTTAAACAGTTATTTAAGAAATGTTAAAAACAAGGTGAAACATTCAGCATATATGAAGGCTTTATAAAATGCTTTTGTTTCGCTTGAAAAGAGTAATGTACTGCTTCTTTAAGCTTATTTAACAACTCTGAAAGACCCTGTATTGGCTTTAACAAAAAGTTCCATGGTAAAAAGTCCCAAGAGAGAAACTTCTGTTTTTATCCTAAAAATGGGTATTACAGAGTATTAAGTATGTAAATAGTCAAATAGATGAAAGCTATCTCCTAGTGCAGTAATTTAAAGGCATTTGGAACAAAATCTGACAAATTTGTTGAGTCCAGCTTGCTGCTTTGTGTACAACCACACTTAATTTAAGGCTGGTAGTACATGCACAGCTAGGGTAATGAGCTGGTAATGTGCCACACTTTGGCCTTCCAGACATGTTTTACATAAATGAAAGTAACCTTGGACCCATGCTGTAGCTGTCTGTTGTCAGTAAAGGTCCTTCATGGAACCTTGGCTCAACGCTGGGTTCATTTAAGGCACATATTCATTCTTAGATGTGACCTTTATGATGTGAGAGCACCACTATCTCTTCCTTTCAGGCCTGAAACTAACTTGAAGCCCATTGGTTTGTTTTCTCTGGGCACGAAAGACACCTCTTTCTTAAAAATGTGTCACTTACCACAAGCTGTTCAATGCTGAAACCAACAATTGAAATACACCCACGGTAAAAACAGTCTATTTTAAACCACACCTTGCAGCTTAGCCATTTCTGGAAGAAAGGAGTAACATTTAGCTACTTCCTTGAAAAGAATTATACCTGAAGTGGAACAGAGAATCTTTGTAACAGATTGCACCATGGAACAGGTGAATCACTGTGTACTGATCACTTGCAATACCACACCTGTACTGCTAATGGTACCTGTTCTCATACCAGCAGCCCATTTTTCATTGAAGGAAAAAGCTGTATTGACCTGTCACATGAGGTTAGCCTTTTAATGTAGGTAGCATTGATAATTACTCTTGGAACTGCCCTTGATCCAGCGAGATGGTGTGTGAAAGGCTGAATGCCTACGGAGGACTGGAGAGCAAAAGATTAAATTAACGTGATGACCTTTTCAGTCTGCTGATGCTCTTCACAGAGAGAGAGTGCCATTTACTCTCACTTCAATTACACTGGGACATCATCTTTAGGGTAGGTCATAAGTCTACATTAAATTCACCTTTTAATTGTTATATACCAGGTTCCAATATAATCTATTATGCAAAGTGAATATTTTAGAAACGTGCTTGGTCCAGTTGCATTTCTGTGAGCACTTTTAAGAGAGATGATTGCATTGTGACCAACCAAGTTAGCCTAGGCTGAAGATGGTCTCAATGTGAGCTTTAGTCTTAAGCTTGTAAACTTACCTGAACTAGTATATGCTAAGCTAATACATGCTCACCCTTTTTCTGGAAATGAATGCCTAGGATGTCCCTGAAATGTTAAGTGGAACTGATTTACTCATTTCCTGTACAATGTGATAAAGGCAGGAGAGACTCAGCTGTTCAGAGCTTTGTCTCCTACAGCAACACAAAGCTGCTTTGGTGAATCAAGAATCCTTAAATGCATGTGGATCTGGGTCTCTGGTCAGAACATGTCACCTACATCATGACACAACATCTTTGCTAAGGAGATAATTTGTAGCTTGTTGTGTATGTTCCAAATAATACTGGACTTCAGAAGCTATTTAACCAAAAATGCTTTGAAATCATTCCAGGTTCCTCCAACAGGGTAAATACTGCTGGAGTTATAGGTGAATGCCTTGCGTTACAGGCTACTTGGTTTTTGTAAGTATTTATGTCCCCCTCAGTAGGCATTAAGTTCTACACATGATATTCATCCTGTTTCTGTATTATCCATTCACTTGGCCTGGCACTGGTTAAAATAAAACACGATACTCAGAGTCCTCAATTTCCTTTTCCTACCCAAGATGATATATTCCTTTGAAGACCTGTCCAAGTGCAACCTAAGTCTATTTTAATTAATGTTCTCCAAGGAGAGAAAACTGTCCAAGCAGACAGGAAAAGTAATCGAAAATAGGGTAATTCTTTTTCAGCTACAAGGGGTTTTTATATATCTGGTTATGTCCTCCTTTTCCAAACGATGGCAAAAAGAACAGCTTTTTTCTGTTTGAAATTACTATGCTGAAATTAATATATCCACACTGTTGAATATAATACAGCACTGTATATACATTTTGGGTGTTCTTGCACAGGCGTGATCAAGCTCTGGTATATACCTATCCTTCTTTATATGTTCTCCCTATTTTTGTCCTTTTATTTTTTGTCTCTTGTTTATTTTATACCAAAAATTTGGTTTAAACTCTGTGCTACCATATTATGTTTCTTAGCCTAACCACATACCCAACTTCATCTTGAAGTAAATGTTTTTTTAATGCAAAAATGTCCAAAACTAGTGTTTTTTAGGTGAAAACAGTTTATGTTATAACCTTTTTTCAGCCACTGTGTATAAAATGTCATTGGTAATTTATTTTGAAGAAACAGCTTACTGTTTTGCTTTTATTGTCCTTGTTGGGTACCCATAGCATCTGATCTACAATGTAGTTTGGCCTGTGCTCATACCATGGATTGTTAAACCCTCTACATTCTGAAAATGATATAATGTGTGAACTGCGAGCGAAGAAATGTTGAATAGCCCACTGTGAGTGAGGGGGTTCTGTTACAGCTTTGTGTCTAAATGTCTGTGCTAAATGTCTGTTGCTGTACAAGGAGGGGAGGGAGGGAGGGAGGGAGGGAGAGAGAGAGAGAGAGAGAGAGGGAGAGAGAGAGAGAGAGAGAGAGAGAGATGTTGTCTAGGCATTTTACAGTGTTTTAGTGGTATTTGGGGGAAATTGGTTGGGGTTTTTTGGGGGGGGTACTGAAATGGATTATAATTTTTCTAGTTTAAAATAAAGGGCTCCTTATTTACTTTTTTCTGTTTAATTAAGTTTTCTATTTGGAAACTGATTAGGAAGGTAGATCTGCCTCCTATCTGTTGATACTCCTTCATGTAGGACTGCCAAACATTCAAGCACAACTTCTAAAGAAAGATGTACGGTCATCCATCCTGCATCAGATTGACATTTAAAAATTTAACATGTTTATAAATGGGATTAACGGTGATGATTTTCATAAATTTTTTGCCCTGTTGTTAATGTTTAGTGCATTTTCCTGTGTACTCAAGAACTACTGATATTAAATGTAAGCAGGGAACACGGTTTGTACCATTTACCTCCCCTGCCCTGTCATGCATGTATGTCATGTGTTACAGTGAAGCAAAAACAAGGTATTTGTGTGACCTAGAAAACAGCCGCCTGTGATACAGTGCATCCACTTGGTCTTGCGGCACTGTGCCAAACTGGATTTTGAACCTGAGAGCTGCAGCTCCCAACCTTGGCTATAATTATCTACATCCACTCAAGCTGGTGGGTGAACAGCATCTCATGGAGATGTTTCTCTGCACCTCTTCTACAGGGAATCCAGTGTGACTGTGTGAAGTGGGCAGCAGGGGGGACAAGGTATCAGGGGATGAAGAGCCAGGAGCAGAAGATGAATCAAAGCACCTTGAAGTCCCAAGCACAAAGTAAGAATTAACATCTCAGATTGGCAGAGTTTACTTGTTATTTTCTGTACAGTACTGTGCAAAAGTCTTAGGCATGCAACTTCAATGTCTGTTGAGAAGTACAGGTAGATTGTTATCTACCATCAGGGAGGTTTCTGATTGGTCCCAAATTCATTCTGCAGCCTGAGAATGACCTCAAACACCCAATCTCAGTCATACAGAACTATCTTCAGCAAAAAGAAGGAATCCTGCAACAGATGGTATGGTCCCCACAGAGCCCTGATCTCAACATAATGAAGTCAGTCTGGGAGTACATGCAGAGAGAGAGTCAAAGTCTGCAGAAGAACTGTGGCCAGTTCCTCAAAATGTTTGGAAGAACCTACCAACCTCTACCTTAAATTGCATGCAAGTTTGCATAAGAGAATTGATGCTGTTTTAAAGGCAAAGGGTGGTCACACCAAATATCGATTTGATTGAGGTTTTTTTGTCTACTGCACTTTTTAGAAGGTTTATTGATTAATAAGTATTAATGGCATTATTACTGGAACCATCCTCGCTTTATAGCATTTTTCCCACCGGTGCCTAAGACTTTTGCACAGTACTGTATTTGAGAGAAACAGGCATACAGACATGTGCAGGGTGGAACCAAGATTTAGAAGTAGAAAGGTTGCAACCACCACCAAGAAACTGTGTCTCCAGCAAGGACTAATATAATGAGCAACTTCACATGAAGAGATAATGGGGGAGCAGTTGTGTGTACAGTGCATTCAGAAAGTATTCAGACCCCTTCATTTTTATGTTGCAGTGTTATACTAAAATTGTTTCAATTCATTTTTTACACACATCAATCTGCACTCAATACCCCATAATATCAACGCAAAAACAGGAGTTTAGAATGTTTTACAAATTTATTAAAAATAAAAAAACACGTCATATTGACAGAAGTATGCCATCCCTTAACTCAGTACTTTGATGAAGCACCTTTTGCAGCAATTACAGCTTCAAGTCTTCTTGGGTATCATGCAACAAGCTTAGCATACCTGGATTTGGGGACTTTCTGCCATTCTTTGTTGCAGATCCTCTCAAGCTCTGCCAGGTTGGATGGAGAAAATGGACAGCCATTTTCAGTTCTTTCAAAAGATGTTCAGTTGGGTTTGAGTCTGGGCTATGACTAGGCCATTCAAGGACCTTCACAGAGTTGTTCTTAAGCCACTCCTGCGTTGTCTTGGCTAGGTGTTTAGGGTCATTGTTCTGTTGGAAGGTGACTCTTTGGCCCAGTCGGAGGTTCTGAGCACTCTGGAGCAGGTTTTCATTAATGATAGCTTTGTACTCCATTCAGCTTTCCCTCAACTGTGACCAGTCTCCCAGTACCTGCTGCTGAAAAACACCCCCACAGCATGATGCTGCCACCACTATGGTTCACTGTTGGGATGGTGATGCGTAGTGCATGGTTTCCTCCACATATGATGCTTAGAACCATTTTGCCTCAATTCTATCTTGGTTTCATCAGACCAGAGAATCTTGCTTCTCACAGTCCTTTAGATGCTTTTTGGCAAACTCTAAGCAGGCTTTCATGTGCCTTTTACAGAGGAGAGGCTTCTGTCTGGCCACTCTGCCATAAAGCCCAGATTCGTGAAGTGCTGCAGTATTGTTGTCCTTCTGGAGGTTTCACCCATCTCCACACAGGATCTTTGGAGCTCAGCCAAAGTGACCATTGGGTTCTTGGTCACCTGTCTTACCAAGGCCCTTCTCCCCAGTTCCTCAGTTTGCCCAGGCAGCCAGCTCAAAGAAGAGTCCTGGTTGCTACAAACTTCTTTTAAGAATATTGGAGGCTACTGTGCTCTTGGGAACTTTCAGAAATTTCTGCAGAAATTTTTTTATAGCCATCCCCAGATCTGTACCAAGAAACAATTCTGTCTGTGAACTCTACAGGCAGTTCCTCTGACCTCATGGTTTCATTTTTCCTCTTGATATGCATTGTCAGCTGTGAGACCTTGTATAGAAAAGTGTATGCCTTTCCAAATCATGTCCAATCAATTGAATTTTCCACAGGTGGACTCCATTCAAGGTTTTGAAACATCTCAAAGCTGAACAAGGGAAGTGGAATGAACCTGAGCTAAATTTCAAGTGTCATAGCAAAGGGTATCAATGTGATATTTCCGTTTTTTTATTTTTTATACATTTGCAAAACATTTTAAAATCCTGTTTTCACTTTGATATAATGGTTGATTAAGTGTAGATGTGTGAAAAAATGAATTTAAACTATTTAAACACTGCACCATAACAAAATGTGAAAAAAGCAAAGGGGTCTGAATACTTTCTGAATGCACTGTATGTAACTCAGGTTTCGCGTTTGTTCATAATGGAAATTGTGCTATATGGGGATACAGAAAAGAAATTGCAAATTCCACCTAAGCTGCCAGCACTTATCCAGCAATTTCACACTGCTAACAGATGAATCCAGTTATGGTGGGAAAACGGGCCAGTCATGTTTCCAAATAAAACTGAAAAAGTAAGCTGAGTAGGGTCCTGCATATCTAGCAATAGAAAATAGTTTTTTCTTTGCATAAATAGCAGTTTTACTAAATATGACTGTGACCGAGTTCTACAAAAGGTTTTATGCTTTTGATGCATCATTCTGGTCATTTCCTATAAAAGTAGCACAGTGTTTGTATTTTACCATAGATCAGACCTGTGCAGAAAATACTGGAATAGATTTTCTGACATGTTGGCAAAATCAGTGATCCTTGTTACATGGATAAAGCTGTTTTACCTTATTTATTTTACATTAAAAAAATCTTTAAATATTTTCCCAACGTTGGTAAATCAGGTTAAACCAAGTGTAATAAATTAAACATATTGGCACAGCTCATACTATATTGCTTAATAATGAAGGTACCTAGCAGGGGTGGGTAACTACTAGCACTTAGATGTCCTGAGAATTATTTTTCTTCTTTTCTCTTTAATTGGTAGTTTTTTTATTTCCTCTCCTCACCTGTCAGCTCGTTTACTCTGTAGCTACTGTAATTACTGTTTTTTGTCATTCCCAGTAACAGCGCTCTGACACTGCTGGTAAGAGAGTGCTATAAAAATAATTTGTACTGAATTGCAACTTCTGTTAATATGGGGGCCCCAGCTATAAACAAGTGTGTGTATGCACACCGTGTGGTCCACTAGACAACCCCATGGGAGTCTGTGGAGGTGGCCTATGGGGCCAGAACTGCACCTCCATGAAGAGACAGCTGCTGCTGCACTTTGGCCTTTGTTTTTCCCGGAGCTTTTGCCCAAAGAACCTCTGGTGATCCATTACTTATGTCAAGGTGTGGAAATCACCACCAGCCCCTCCAAGGGGGCTGGACACTAAACCCATTTTATCTGTCTCTCTCTGACGCGCACACACACACACACACACACGCACGCACCCACAAATATTCAGTGGAGTTCCTCTCTTAGTGTTTATGAGATCAGCATTGTTTTTCCATTTAAGCTTCATCAAAATAAATGAACAATAGTAGTTGTGATTGTTGTTATATAAAGGATAAGGTTTCAACTTTGCAGTTTTAGTTTATTTGATTTTTTTCTTTTTCTAGTGACATTGCTTAGCAACCATCAGTCTTCTACCCTTTTCAACTAAAGTTAGTTGTTTTTCTTTCTCATTGTCTTCTTCCCCAGTCATTAACATCTGTGAGGCTTGTCCATTTCTAGCAATTATACAGATTGTATCTCACACTCAGCTTTTGAAGCTAGGGAAACAACCCATTACTCTTGATAACAATGACTGCTGTAATCACACTCTACTGGGTGCAATTTGTCTGATCTTCTGATTTTACAGTTTCACTTTGTTCAATATTTGCACCAGATCAGTTGATCGAGTGTAGTGAAACTGCACATTAAAACGCTGTCTTTTCTTCAGATGATCCAAAGCGGTCGTGTGCAACCAAGAGCCTCCAGTTTCGAAATATTGCTCCCAAGGCACCTTCAGCAGTCCCCAGTCCAGCCCTCCTGGCCTGCCGACCCCCCTCCTCTCTGGCTGAGGCGACCACACCAGTCAGTCCCAGGTCCATTGTGGTTCCAACACAAAACTATGCACTGATGCAGGTGGCTGGACGGGAGGGAACCTTCTCCTTGGTGGCCCTGCCCCCAAGCATGCCTGCTCAGCAACCACCACAGCCACAGATAATTCAAAAGGATCCCTCAGTCCAAGGACATTTGAAGCTGCCCATCCCTCGGTACCAGTCTGCAAGGAGCAAGAGCGCACCAGAAAAATCTAAACGTCAGAAACTCAGAATGTCCACCAAAGAGTGTCAGTCAACACAGAATGTGACGCACACAAAATCCACAGGGTCTGTAGAAACTCACTTGGCTGCAGAACCACTGGTGCCCATCCAACCACCTGACTCCGGATCCACTGGAGTGTTGCCTCCAGGTTTGTTTGCAGACAACCCAGCCCAGTGCCCTGGAACCCAGAAAGAAGTCACTGCTAGCAAAGACAGAGCAGATGCTGCAGTGCCCAGCACATCAGCTTCTGGGGGAGTGAAAGAAGCACTGGTACCTGGGTTGTTTTTGAGCAGCAACAATTCCTTAACAAAGACAGAAGAAGGCAGGAATACCAAGTCGTGCCTAGTGGAGTTGACGCTGCCTCCAGCTGCCACTGTTCTCTCTCCAGCTGTCATCAGTAAGGCTGTTAGGCTAGTTTCCTCACCACCCAAGGGGAAGCTGCCAATATTACCGTATCCTCGGAAGAAGAATGTCACCTCACCCGTGGCTAAACTGAAGCCGAAGTGTCCAGACACTCAGTCTTACCTTGTAAGCTCACCACCTTTGACCACAGCAACAACATCTGCCACCACTGAAGTGGTTTATCAGAAGCAGATCTCAGTGTGCATGCGACAGAACCTGCCACAGGAGAATGGCAACAACTCCTCCAGTGTTGGGCCCTGTACCATGGCAAAGTCTGCAGGTAAGAAAAGAACGAAGAAGAGAAAAGTATTTGAGGAAATGGCTTTTGAGGCCAGAAAAAAGAGGTCTTTGTCGTTCTCCCGAAGGGTAACAGAGAAACCGGTACAAGCAGGTCCCACAGAGAAAACAATTGATATTTCCAAGAAATACCGCAGTATCATGCCAAAACCCCTGCTTATGTGGGAGAGACCGCCGCAGCTTGTGGCTGTGTCATCTTTCCCAGCACCCCAGCGCCTGGACCATGACTTTGTCCTTAGAGCTGCAGAGGGGTCCCACATGACTCCAGGAAGCAGACAACCACACCGTTGCCCAGTCTGTGGCCGTGGTTTCCGCCTGCGGAGCCATCTTCAGAGCCACGTGAGGAGCCATGCCAACAGCCGACCTCACGTCTGCCCGACTTGTGGGAAGAGCTTTGCTTACTTGGGTGGCCTCAGTGCTCATGCCAAACGACACCACCGTTCCGAGGGGCGGCCACGAAGTGCCTTGCACTGTCAGTTCTGTGAGAAAGCCTTTGGCTATGTGGGAGTGTACTTCAGCCACCTGAGGGAGGTACACAGAGTCATCCTCACTGTGGAGCCCTCCATCAGCCAACACGAAGACGACATCCCTATTGAAGGGTACGTCTTCATAACAGTTAGATTTTTATTTTGATTTTGCATTTCATATTTATCTGTTAAAGTTAATGTAATACTGCCTATTTAATCATTTTGATTTATACAGCTCTCCCCTGAGATAGAAGTCTTTGATTCATGATTTTTCATGTGTACATGTGAATTCTTTTTAATCCTTTACTTGAGTTATGACCAAATATGAAACTGATTTTTCACTTCTAAGAGTATCCAGCTGTTCGTGCTGTAATGGTAATCATGTCTTCAACATTATGAGATTTTATCTTACGAGCGAATTTTCAGCAATGCATTATGCTTGTAAGCAGGGGGACACCTGTATGAGGAATAGATACACTGGCTAGCAGTGAGCTATTCTGATGCTCTTGAGATCTATAAAAAGCTGTGTTCTGGCCATAATTACTGTTTAGGACAGTAATGGTTTGAACTATGATAAAAGCTTTTTTCTGGTTGCATGTTTTGTTGCACTTCACAAAAAATTTAACTCTCTGGATGGTCCTTCTGATGACTCCTCCCATTTGCTTTTCAGCATGACGTCACCAGACTCTGCAGATGAGCAAGAAGGCCCTGTAGAACTGCAGATCAAGTGCGGCCGCTGCCAGGCCACCACCCCCACCTTCACAGATATGAGGCTGCATCTTCTTCATGTGCATGGGGAGCAGGTGCCGGAAAGAGGAGAGTGGCTTGGGCGTCGCCATGCTGAGGAAGAGCTGGTCAGGCATGCAGCGCACTACTGGAGGGAGCTCAATGAGAGGAAGAACCTGGCCACTGGCTACATTTGTGAGGAGGAGGAAGAGGAAGACTTCCTTCATTTCCCAAAGTTCAAGAGTGACACGTCACCTCATGATCAGGGGGAACCAGAGGGAATAGAGGAGCTGATTGGGGATGCCAAAGCATCCAACAAGCCTGCGTCTCTCACGACTGGCTCTTCGTTTAACTGCCTGCTGTGCAGTTTGCTCCTCAGCAGCAAGGAACAGTTGCTAGACCACTGGAGGAGTTGGCACCACTGTGTGGACCCCATGCTTCTCTGGAATGCTTTCTGCTCTTACCTTGGTCCTGGGAGGCCCACAAAAGAGGAGGAGCAGGAGGATGAGAACTTTTAAGCCTGTTGTTAAGCCTTGGTTCTTTTGAATATTCCCAAATTGGCCATACAAATGAACTAATGAAAATATGTGACCCCTAAAATCTGTCTTTAGTATTTAGGACTCCCCACCCCCCTTTTTAGTTACATATTTTCACATTTTTCAGTCTAACTGTTCATTCAGTAGGGCTGCACAATGGCAGGAAATGTACATACATAGTAAAGATATTTTTTAAACTAAATTATTTTGTGTTCTGCCAATAATGAAAATCCCAAGCAAATGGTTCCAAGCAGTCAAATGTGTGAAGTGAAGCTGTGGGTGCAAACTGCATGTGTCCTATTAACAAGGCTTCCTGAATATTTGGAACGTGGACATTGTCCAGTTTGTCCCAAAGCGGTTTTTCCAGTCATGGACGTGGAGACCTGCAACTTCTGCCATAGCAGAAAGCGTAAATGTGGAATATTTCTGCAAATAACCTAATAAGTTTATCGGCAGGAGTTTTACAAAAAAATTTTAAAAATTATTCCAATTTTAACTGAATACATTTGTAAAATATGTCATAAAATTAAAATATAATACAAGTAAAATGGTTTTCTGGTAGGTTTTATCCAAACTGCTAACCTAAAATTTTGTGATCATCACCATGAAAACCATGCTTAGGACAGGTAACATAGCAATAGAAGCACAACACTACTACCATTGAGAAATTTAACCACTGCATGATTAAAGTTTTTTTTTTTTGTTTTTTCAAAATTTAAAAACGTTTCTAACACGTACGGCGTATTGGCTGAAAATCAGCTTGTTTCTTGGTGGCTAAAACATGGTAAATCATTCCTAGTATCCCTTTAAACATACAGATGATATCTCTTGCGCTCAGTCCACTGAGCGTTCAATCTGTGGATAGGAAGAATCAAAACGTGTTGCTCAACAGAACAAGTGAACAGTGGGGATGTGGGCGTGTGAAGCATGTGAGTGGAGCTTATCTAAGTGTTTTTCCACTTTTGAGGTAGACCTTCAAAAGAGACCAAAATTTGATCATTTTAGAGGCTCTTTATGGGCCTTTATGTAAAGCCGAGCTAAAGAATTTCTATGTGGCAGCTGCAATAAAGCACATGTATGTTTTGTAGTTGTAGGATGTTTATTAAATTATAATAAATAACTATTTAAAATGACCAGGTATGCTGGGTTTTTTTGTGGCAAAATAATATGAACTGATGATATAAACTTGGCAGCAGCTTCATTTAAGTGTTTGATGTGTCATTTAACCTGCAGACGCAATAAGAAATTGAGGTCATGTAACACTTAAGAACCTTGAGCAAAAACTCAAGAATCTAACTTGCTTCTAGGACCTGAAATTTCGGAGTTTGGTCACTGTTATCAATCCTAGTTGCACCTGAATGATCTTAACACTGAAAAAACTAAAGACTTTAGAAGACCCGGAAAAAGAATATGCTAATTGTGTATGTACTATATTCTATATATTATAATTATAGATTCTATTTTCTCAACTTGTGGAGGCTGCACAAGTTCACTGAGCTGCTCCATCAGAGCTGAGGAGAAATGAGATGAAAGGCAGCCTTCAGGAAATAAGCCAAACAAGGGCCAATGCTGATGTTCACAATAAACCAAAGGAATTGACAGGAGCAAAGGGAGGTCTGTCCTGTTTACAGTCACCTTGTAGTTTATAGACACTGTCACCCAATCACTATTGCAGATTTCTGTGTACGCTCCCTACTGTGACATTTGAACAGCAGGCACAGGTGACTAAGTCTCCACCTATTTTTATATCATATTTTCCATCTCAACAGGTGCAAAATACCATCAGTACTTGAAGCTGAAAGTATAAATATCTGACCCCATGTATGAATAAAAGGGCTTTATAGGATTAGACCCTTCTCAGACATTATGCAAAGTATGTAAAACTATAAAGTTCATGTGTCTAATTTTCTTTATTTCCCATGGACATGGCTATAAGGTGGCATGGTGGTGTTTCAGGGTGACCTGCAGCCACTTCCATGACATGCTAAACTCATGTCACAGCACACGAAACAGTTTCTGAGATTTTGATGGCATGGCTATCATCCCAAGGAATTTCACGATTAAGCTTTATAATTTTTAAGGGCATCTGGGACACCAGGCCTCACTGCTGAGCCTTCTGGAGGTTTCGTGGGCTTAAGTCAGTGAAACACTGATGAACGATGGTGCCTACCTGATGACCCCAGTGAAGAGCTTACAAGGTGGCGTGTTAGGGTGATGGGTTTGGGTGGGTAGGTCATTAAATTGGTATGGTAGGGCTCGATGCTTCATCCCAGTGGGTAAGCGCAGGATAGCTGTCATCCTGTATATTTGTAATTAATTATAATTTTTTTTAGGTAATTTATATTTTTTCAGGTAATGTAAACCTTTGGAGGGAAAATAGACTCAAACATGGCATAACTGAACATTTTGTTGATTTTTTTAAATAACATTATTTTGGTTCTGGAAATAAGACTTTTAAGTTCACATTTAAAACTTAACTTTAACTGCCCTTAGATAAAATATAGTGGGTCTATGTTAATTATGTTAATGTTCGAATTCCTGGTTTTCAAAGTCCCAATATAATGAGCGGTATATATTAATACCCAGATCAGTATCTGAGTGGAGAGCTTCTGGTACAATGAGTGCCATCTAAGCAAAACTAAATCACATCAGAAATATTCAAAATTCATACCAGTATAAAGCTATGTGGCAGCACTGTGCACAGCACCTGACTTTGCCTTATGTGACCCATGGTATTACTACTTATAATGGCTTTGTGGCAGTGGCCAGACAGAATCCTTTCCTCTGTAAAAGGCCCTTGAAAGCCTGCTTAGAGTTTGCCAAAAAGCATCTAAAGGACTTTCAGACTGTGAGAAACAAGATTCTCTGGTCTAATGAAACCAAGATAGAACTATTTAGCCTCAATTTTAAGCATCATGTGTGGAGGAAACCATGCACTGTGCAACACCATCCCAACAGTGAAGTATGGTGGTGGCAGCATTGTGCTGTGGGGATCTTTTTCAGTGGCAGGTACTGGTAGACTGGTCAGGGTTGAGGGAAAGCAGAATGGAGTACAGGAAGGAAAGATATGATACTAAATAAAAATACTGCATATGTACACACAAATGCATATTAATTAAATCATTAACTGTTTGGTAATTAGGTAACTGGTGTTTAAAGTGTTCGTTATCATGCTGAAACGTATTTTAGAGTGTTAGGGATATTTTGGCAAAATTGAGTTTCTTGGATGATCCCAAATTAAATTATAATTTTTCAGAGAAATAATGGAAATAGCTGCTGATATTTGAGTTTGCGGTATTTGAGCCATTTTAGGGAGCAGTTACACTTGGGTAAAGGGATATATGTGTATCTCTCTTTTGAATGTACAAAAAAATTAAAATATATAAAAAGTTGCCCAAAATTGAATCTACCCTTTGAATAAAATATTTCATAGTTGATTGACCTACATTTGGAAGTTTTAGGCTAAAGGTGAATTAACAAGTAAGATAACCAGCATAATTCATGCCAGAAAGTGTGCAGCAGATTTAGTGATTATATGAATGATATTATATTAATGAATATTTGTAGCATAGCAAATGAATCAACATTTTGTCATCAACTATCCAATAATGTCTATAGGCTACACTTGACTCTGTAAAAATAATTTATAGCAACTAAGTGGAAATATTCACAGAGGTCAGTAGTGAGTAGTCAGTAAAAAGTGTATTTACATGCCAGGGCCATTGAAGGGACTGAGCAGCAATAAGAGGAAAAGTGTTTTTAAGTGTTTTTTTCAGTGATAAAGGTGTCACCATAACATCAACTTAAATGACCACGAAACTAACATTAAAGCTGCTGTATTGTAAACTGCTCCAGCCAGCACGAGTTCTAACATAACTGATGTAACATTAGCTAGTTTATTTGTTACCCTGAAACCTGTATAGAGGGATGGATGCTGATCATACAGATGCTCAAGTGGATTAAATGTATTTGATCCTTTGGCAGTTTTCCGGCACGTTTTGCAAATTGGATATTTGTTATCTTCTACTACCCCATTAATCATATTTAAATGCCCTAAATGCACCCCTGCCACCGACTTAAAGCACTTTCTGTATCATTTTCACAGCCAGTCTGCTCTCTGCAGGCTCACTAAAGCCTTGTTGGACCAACCAGTCAGCCGAGTCGAGTCGAATCGCTCACACGCTGACTCTCTCATCACAGTTTTCAGGGCAATGTGAGGCTCCTAAAATAGAATATTACTGTGGTTTCTAAAATTCTCACATGTTGAAATCTATGATGTTGTTAGTCTCGATTAATTGTGAAACCAGCTAATAGTGCAACTATCCGCATTGGCGGTGTTACTGACACATGAAAGCATCCAGACACAGAGTTGTGGGAACACGAGCTTTATTGTTGCATGGCGTGGCATGGCTGACAGCAGTGCCAAACAAGCACCACAACACACCCCCCCCTACAGATCTATAGCACACAACACACAGCCTCAGGGTCATTGCCAGCCCTAGACTCTGTACCACCATTGGACATATTAAATATGTAAACACAGCAAAGCATGATGGGAGCCACAATTCCACCCATTGTTACAACAGTAATATGCCTGCTTTGAAGTTTCATTACTGTGGTGACATGATGTTCAACTGAGGTCACTAGACACTCTCATAACTCCATGGGCAGGTACCAGTAGCACTGAAAAACACCTTACGGCATGTGCACCACTACCCCACGCAGCACACAAGGAGCATCATCCCATGCAGAACACACACACAGATACACACACGGGTTATCTTGCAGCATAGCACACACATGCTGAGCACCAATCTTCCTGCACAGCAGGGAGATCAGACCTGTATACAGACAGAGAGGGCCTGGGGACTCCACATTCCAGAACTGTTCATTTAATAATAAAGTTTATGTTATACAGACAGAGAGGGACTGGGGACTCCACATTCCAGAACTGTTCATTCAATAATGAAGTTTATGTTAAACTATAGTGAAGACAAAAAACTAAGATAAAGGCAATTTACTGCAAGGAACTGTTAATCATGACTGTTTGAGTTGTGGTGACTGACTCAGTTCCTTCAATTGTTTTAATCATTTCCATCATTACTTCTATTTTATACACTTTTCTAATTGTATTACCTTTTCTTTTTCACTATTTTGATTTTTTTCCTCCGTTGTGCTGGATTACAATTTATGTATGAGTTTAAAATGGAAACACTGCACAAACACACAGAAACAAAGCAAACATGAGACATGAAACTGCAAGGATATTAGCAAATTATGACCCCCACTGCTTGGTGTACTTCATAGTATTATGTCACATGGAGGTGTGTCACAGACTGTTTATGTGACACGTGAGCTTTGAATATCTTGTACATGAAGTTCTAGCCATGTATTATGGCTTTGTGTTACGATGCAGTGTCTACTGCACAAACTACGTTGCAGCAAAATCATGTATACTGGAACTGCGTATACCAAGATTTTTGTGTCTACTCCTGAAGCTGATGGCTTATTGTAATTCTCTTCGTCCTAGTTATAGTTCTTAAACCATGTGACTTGGACTGCTGAATCAAACATTTGTGCAAATGTAGCTTCGCCACAGCATGTCTCATAAAGCATCTTTCCTTCATCTGCCAACAGGTGGGGCGGTAAATGTGTGTGGGGACTTGTTGGGGGAGTGAGATGACCATCCTTTCCAGAACCATGCATGTCTGGAACTTTTTCCGCTACACTGGTTTCTCATGTTCTGAACACAACCATGCTTCATCAGCTCGTAACTTAACCCACTCAGACAGACACCTCTGAATTTCCTTATATGTCATTGTTTTTCCTTAACTTCAAGCAACATTATTTATTTTTTAATTTTTATTCTCCTGTTTTATGCACTATGGATTTGACAGCTGAAGACGCTGCACAAAGGCACCTCAGACCACCAAGTGCCACACTTTGCTGTCACATTCAACCAGAAATAGTTGTTTTTTTATTGATTTCACAGACATTTGCACCAAGTAAAACTACACAGCTTCTGAAATTTTTACTGATGAGGAGTTCTGCCGGCGAATAAACTATCACTTCATTTTTGTCTATTTCTATGTGGGAAATTGCAACTTAGAAACTCATATAAATATTTAACATTTGGAGGCATTGATTAACAGAGGCTACATTAAAAAATAATGGTTTTAAGTGTGTATGGAAGCCCCAGGTGTCCCATTGTAAAAAATTCAAAGCAGAGAGTGTTCCAGAACATGGCCTGTAGGTGTCTGGGACTCTGCAGCACTTGCCCGTTCATCTAAGTGTAATTGTTGGACTTCCATGTTGTCTGAAGTTGCACCTGGTGACAGTAATAGTGGCCCAGAGTTTCAATATTTTAACAGACACTTTCCTGAATGAGGCTTGCCGGCTGATTTGGTATCCTGTTATTCCCACCTACTGAGAGTCACCTGATGTCACTGTCTGTGGTTGCACTGGCTCGGCAACACCAAGGAATCTGAGTGGACCTGTTGCTATTAAAAGCCTAAAGCTGTGTGTGGATTGGAGGATATAATATTACCCACAATGTGTGTGTGTGTGTGTGTGTGTGTGTGTGTGTGTGTTATATTGCTTTGCTGTACAGATGGATGTATGACCATAGGAAGTTTTGAGTGGTGCATTTAGCACTGCAAGTCACCTTGGATAAAGTTATCAGCTACATGCTAGTTAACAATCACTGCACACCCATTTCCCACAAAAGGGTTTAACTAGTTTCATGAAATAATGAAAATAGATAATTTCTATTGTTGAGATCAAATTAAAATCCTGGATATAAAATAACCAACAGTTAGTTAAAATACTGAAAAAAGGGTATTTTCTGTATAGACAATAATAATCCTGAAAAATTCAAGCTTACCTTTCAGTGATACATTTTCCTTCCTTCATTGTGCAATGCAGGTTTATAGAGATCCAGAGGACAAAGCAGGGTACAGGTTTGATAGTTTAACTCACAGATGTTTATGATATCGTGAAATAAATGATGATGGCCATCTGTGTGTTTCATTCTGCAGAGGGTGTGATGCTACACTGTTAGAGATGCTGTATAGTGTTGCAAAAAAAGGTTTGAATTCTACCTGCTGCTGTAGTACTTTTGATCAAAGTATCTGAGTAGTCAAGATTTCCTGGAGCAGAGATGTAGTATAGATTTGACTTGTTCAAGCCACGGTATTTTGGATAATGCATGGATGTAACAGTTAGACAGTGAAGAAGCAGGACAGAAAAATTCGATGCCTTTGAATTATGGTGTTGGCAAAGAATACTGTGTGGCCTGAGTACAAAACACTTTGGCATTGGAGGAGATCAAACTTAAGCTCTTCCTGGAAACTGAAGTGACAAGGCTTCAACTGTCATACTTTGGACACATCATGCGGAGAGAAAGATCATTAAAGACAGACATCGTGTTCGGCAAAGTCAAAAATCAACGCAAAAATGAAAGCCCTTCAATGCGGTGGACTGACATGATAACTGCAGCTATGGCCAATGCTCTGTCAAAGACTGGCCATCTGTCTGAAGACTGAACACATTTCAGGGCTGCTGTCCATAGAGTTGCAATGAACTGACATCGGCTGAATGTAACTTAACAATAGCTGTTCTGTTAAAAATGACCAAACTGTGTAAATGTCTAAATCAGTACAAGTAACTTAACACTAAGCAACTCAATCAATACTAGTACTGAATCTGCTGTAATTGAAGACTTTTTTAAGACCATCAGTCTTGAAGGAAGTACAAAGCATATATTTGGCTTTGTTGTGGAAAAAGCATCGTGTCCATGTGCTTTGCAGAGTAAAAGGCATAGGTAGATAATAAATACCTGTTGTAGAAGCAAAATAACCATGTTATGGGCATAAATCACAATTTTACCGAATAATAAGTGTGTTGCATGAAAAAAAAATGATACAGCTGAGTGGACTTTAGTGGATAGCTTTGGGGCAGCAAAACATCTACATACAGTCATGTGAAAGTGTAAACTATTATGTATTATTATTTACTGTATGTACAGTACTGTGTTATTCATATACATGTACTAGACCTCAAAATGTTGTTTGCTATTTCATCACAAAATAGTCCATTATACAGCGCTGTGTAGCATTTTCACATCCGAGTTTAGTCGCCTCATTTTGAAGTTTGTATAAAGGAGGTGCAGCCATTTTGTTACTAAATTCCCAAAGGAGAATAAGCATGCTTTAACATGAAAACCTCAACTGATATACAAGTTCTTTCATCGGACCACAGTTTGTACCCAGTTTGCAGGCGGTGGTTTATGTGGTGTAGTTCATGGTCATCATTCTTGCTGCTCTGGGATGCAGCTTGTGTAGCAGTTGTGTGGTGAGTGACTGACATGGCCATAAATAGTGTGTAACTACTTAAAAAATGTCATCAACATAGGAATATCTGCCACAGGAAATTTTTTCCACTAAAGCAAATTATTCACTTACCAGGTATCCACTTATCCGACCTTGTGTCTCAGAAGTGAATAGGACCAAAACAGGACCATAGAGACAATATCTGCTTAAGCGAATTATCCACTTACCTAGTGTCCTCTTAAGTGGACTTGACTGTGTATTAGTTACATAAGCCTTTGTTCCAGTGTTTCATTGCATAGGACTCTGTTATATGAGGGCTATTTGTGCATGACTTTGGAGAAGATCAACTGCTAAACAAATAAATGTAAAAGTAGGGACACTATTTTATGTTTTGCTGATGCTGGGGAAATTTTTCCCCAATCTAATGTTGGAATTGAAGTAAGTGTGAAAAATTGAAAGCAGAAAATAAAATGATTCAATAATTTTTACTGGTAGGTGGTTGGAACTGTAGACATTTGTGGATAGGGGCCTTAGATGTAGTTAGATAATTCTGTTAATAACTACTTTTGCCCAAGTGAGATGTAGATTACAAGGCATAAGAGAGCAAACCCCTGGAAAGTTTTACCCTGAGCAGGGACTCAATAATCTGGAGCCTATCCTGGTAGCGATGTGGCCAACGCCATGAAACTGCCCTTGGATGGGATGCCAGTCCATCACATGGTGACCAAAGGAGCAATCATATTCTGTCAAACAAAATATCCCCACTCACTGAGTGCACATTTAAGCCACTGAAAAAAACCCACCCTTAAGACTGATGTACCTAGTAAAATGCTTCAAAAACAGATCACAGCATCTTAGACTATATAGGTACAACATTCTTTATGAATGACAGCACATGTTCCTCCTTATAAGCAATATACAGACATTTTGTAAAGCCCTCATGTGATCACACTGACTTCAGATGTGACTTTCTCCAGGGCCTCAGCAATGTCACTGCTAACACTTTGTAAAGGTGCAGCAAAAAGCTTAATTCATGTGTCATAGGTAAGAAACGCACCGCGTGACATTTCAACTGGGGCATAATGTGTGTAAAATGATAGCTTTCATCATGGTTGTTGTGAGAGTGAGTTGGTGCTGTGCATGTATATGTCAGATACAGTACTCCCTTTTCAATTGTACAGTTGCTAAAACTGATACTTAAGTGTCAGCTTAGTGAGATATACACATGGACAATAAGAAGTCTAAGACACATTTTACCAAATTCAAGTTCCGCACCAAATTATTACTTAATGACTTAATATAGCATATTTTTCTAATGTTTGTTCAGTAATGCTGTATAATGTATACAATGAATCTTTATAGCAGTAAGCATTTTTATTGTCTGTAACACTAATTATCCATCTTTTTCTAAGGATACAATCTTCAAAAGATATCTTAAACAGACATAAACATCAACAAAGGTATTTACAAGTCATGGATCATTCATAGACATGTCAGGGAATGCCAGACCTTCTGGCTGGTGCAGATAACCTGTGAGGATGATCACTCAAGTCACTTTTCTCCACGTTCTTTCAGTAGAGACTTTGCTCTCTTGAGGCGGCTAACGTGAATCCACCTTGGTTTACCACCAACTTTGGCAGCAGAGTTGATAATGAACAGAAGCAACAGCACCTAATGAGGACCTACTCACTGGGCAGCTAAAGAGTTCTTCTGTTGGTTTTCTAATGAAAATTCAAGCAATAGGTACAATAGAAGGACCACCTGCTGAAGGATCACACCAGGCATCAGCCACTCTGTAGTGAACATGGCTTTGGGGTGGGAAACTGTGGTGGGGTGCTGCTTGAAGGCTTTCAGCTCATTTTGTACCTTTATCATGGCCTCCTTATTCTTGACCACCACACAGCCCAGCACCAGCAAGGCCATCCTCTGCTGCAAACAGCTCATTGGTGTGTTTCATGGCCATCTGCCGGTGTTTGATCTCGTCCTATGTAGCCACTAGAGTTAGAGGGTCATGGGGTCCCTGAAGGTATCTAACAACAGGGAAGGGACAGTAGAAACAAGAAATGGAATACTGTCACTATTCTCAATCTGCTCACACTCTTGGAAGAGCTCCGTTGTGAGCCAGACTGAAGAGAAAAATCCCTTCTCTTCAACATAGTTGAGTACAATAGTTGAATTTCAATATCTGGCATTTAGCATCTTGAGTTCCTTTTTCTGGTCCCCAATCTCAGACATGGCCTCCTTGTACTTGTGCTCCATCATCTCAGGCCTATTGACATCCACTTTGTAGGACTGGATTTTCAAGGCATTGAGGTTAGTCAGGAGATTATTCATCAGGCTGAGAACAGGATGGAAAAAGTCACTCTTTTGCAAGGTGGACACCTTGTCATGACCACTGCTGTCAATCAGCTTAATGACGCTGCCATCAAAGCCATCCAGAACATTGTTTGATGGTGTTGTAGCTGAAACTGATCCAAGGGAATGGTCGGGGTACTAGGTACATGACCCTCCAGTGGCCATGTAGTGCCCCGGGCATTTGTGCAAGTTACCTTTCTGCTTGTGCTCCATCTTAATGTTATTCAGCATGTCAGCTGTCTCTCTGCAGCCTTCTTCTGACACATTGTATTTTTTCAGCTGGCTCTTCAGGAACCTAGTCTTCTGCCAAATTGCAGATCTCATACTTCATGCTGATAAAGTCCACCTGAGTCTGCTTGAGCATGGACACCTGCCTGTACAGTGAGATGTTCCTCTTCAGCTTGGTGTAGTCCTGCAGTAGGTGTGCTTCCTGGAACTTGTACTCCTTGATGTCATCACACAAGCAACTACACTGCAGTTCAGCCACTTGGTGGTCCTCCTGCATCTCCTGGGTGATAGTGGTGAGATATTTGTTCTCCAACTAGATGCTTTTTAGCACCTCAGCATCCTCATAGCCCAGCTCCTCTGCTGACATCTTGGCTGATCTTTTTCTGGGCTCAAATCACGTCTCAGTTTACAGAATAGATCACACAGGCTGCAGTCAAAAACTATTATGTTCTGAGTTTTAAAAAGATAGTGCACAAACCTTCTGAAACAGCCAGATAAAGGAGAACATCTTACCTCCATCTGATACTGAAAAGTAACAGCAGGTATGTGTGTTCTTCAGACTTTAGATGCAAATTCTCTTTGCTCCCAATGATCCTGTTCATGGTGTCAATTACTGGAATTGATCTTTTTGCAGCCAAATTTTAGGCTTCTTGGAGTCTCAGTCATGAGGCCCAATAAAACTTAAAAAATGCTAGTTATTCTTTCTGCAGAATTTCCGAGCTCTGTCCTGTCTTTTAAAACAGCCCAAGACTTACTCATCGCTCTCCTTATATTTATGACGCTTAGTCACGGTCTGTTTATTTATTGCTTATACTTTTGTTTTTCAAGCCACAGATTTGAAATTTGGCACACAGGTATTCTAAGTGAGGTTTCTGTGTAGATAAAACACAGAAAATCTCCCCCACACACCCAAACGGTACTACACACTTTAGTAAGGTGTGCCTTCAGGCAGTTTCTAGTTGATTTGTCAAGATGAAGACAAACAGGCTACTTCACACACAACCCCCCTCTCCACACATCACAAATGACGCTACACACATTAGTGATATGTCCTGCAGGAAGGACCCAAGCTGGAAATGGAATTATACACGAAACACACACAGCAATGGACATTTTATTAATGTAAGGGTAATAAAGATTTTCAATATATTTATTTTTTTTTCCTTTCCACTTTTCCACTGGACTACAACCGGTGTGTCACACTCTGCAGAGTCTGCTTGTTCAACAGCACTAATAATACTTACGTACTAAATGCACCACTTTAATGATAGTACTGTTTGGTGATATATAACATTCTACTTTTTACCTTTTCACATTCTGACCTGGGCAATGCCGAGTAACTCAGCTCATTTTCTTAAAAACTGTTCCAAGCCTTTTCTGTGGAACATTACTAGAGACATACTTGCTTTATATTGTACAACTTTCAATACAAACTTTCACTGTAATATATGTAAGAGTGAAAAAGAATAATTAAAAACAAACAGAGTAAATAATAGTACATTTTTAAAAACAGTGCAATCTAATGTTGTGGTACACATTGTATTTGAAGGTCTTGCTTGAGTTTCTCTTTATTTCACTGCACTCTCTAGCTTTATTTTATTGGATTCAAGAATAAGATGTAATAAATATATCAGTAGTTTCCAAATATCCCCTTTCTCACTGGCCAGCCAGGATGGAAAATGTCAGCATTAGGTTATGCATTACTGGGGCTGTCTTTAAACTGCATGGGGTTTCCACATACTGTAAAGCACAAGGACCTCATTCTTCAGCTGAAGTCATCATGTATACATATTACTCACAGGAGATGTCATTTATATGAAATGGTTGCAAATGGCCTTATGTGGTTGTGTCACACCTTGAGTCACGTCTGTCGGGTTGAAGGTAAGTTAGGTGTGGTGACAGTCTGCTTTCATAGCTTTCTGTCTTTTGGTGTCACTGATAACTGAAAGTGAAGTGCACAATTTTTGCTGCTGACCAAAAGCATTGTGGGCTTGAAGAAAATAACGAAGGAGGTGAAAGCCTCGCTGGCACCTGCTTTTTGTCTCCGAGAGTGCTGAAAACTTCTCCAGCTGCTGCCTTGCTCCTTCTTGGAACACAGAGCACATCTGGTTAAGTGGGAGGTGGGGTAAAGTACCTTACATCAAGCACAATACATAATAGGTAGGACATTCTGGGAACCAGGGACTTTCAGAACATCAATATGGAGCTGTTTTCAGCTGTAACGTCAACCAGCTGTTGTTGGTATTACTGACGCTGAGTTTGCGACTTCCCCTCACAGATGGAGTGTTATGGGCTTCTGACTAGAGGCTGGGATGATGAAGGAGGTCATCTCTTACTTGGTTGCAGTTTGGCTGGTCGAAAGGGACTGACATCCAACAGGAATATACCATCTTTGGCAAGAATGGCATGTGGAATTGAGTGACATAAGGTCACAACAAATTAATGGATTCAGTTTCCATCAACTTAACTGACCTCCTTTGTCTAGCATTTCAAAGTCTAGATAAACTCCATCATTTGTGCTGAAGTAAATTTGTTGATTCAAAATGGATTAAGTTGCAGAAATCATTTCCTCTCACCCGATGCTCTGAACTGTGAAGTGTGGCTTCATTCTGTCCCACCCACTCCCGGGGGCCCCCTAAACCCGACCATATGGTGTGAGAGCTCTTCTTACAGCCGTGATGAATGTCGATTCCCTCTGAGTGTCGAGCTGCTCTCACCTCTGCTCTGCTGTCTTCTATGCGACGTCAGCAACAGGCTGCAGGTGCACTCAGGAACACAGTCTGCTCTTCCCCCTGCCCTGACGGCGGCGGGATCCAGTTTCCGTTCTCACAGAGCCTAGTCTCACGGGGCCTTTCTGAGAGTGTGATGCAAGTCCAGCTTTGAGCAGCTGCAAACATCTGTGGCAAAACTCAAATTCACACAAGACCTGAAAGGGCCATTTGTAGCAACACAGCAGAAAATTATTTAATAAATTTGTAATCACTTCAAGTTTCAAGAAGGCAGGTTCTGTAATGGAAAGGACCCATCTTGTGCTGATGCTCACACAGGGGCAGCAGGGGGCATAATGGTTAGAGCTGTCAGCTTGAAGGAGCAGTTTTCAAGTTCTACTCTCACGATAGTATTCTTGATGTGGGTACCTACCCCGAGTTGCTCCAGCAAAATTAACCTGTTATATATCCGTAAATGACACTGAGTTGTTTTGAAGCAAAATAACAGCCAAATTGAAAAATAACATCTGTCCGGTGACCTAGGTGATTTTAAGTTCCAAAATGTAAGGTGTCCTTCAGCTCTTCCTATTCCCATCTTGAAGGGCTGCCAGGAGTGAACAGAGAAAATCCCCAAATGATACACACACTCTGACACACCTTCCAACAAAATTTTGGTTCTCAGGAACAGCTTTTTGTTGCAGGCTGTCATCATCACCACCACCACCAACCCCTCCTGTATATCACTACTGACAGTTGATCCCTTTATTCTTTCTTTCAATGTGCTATCCATTTCTATTTATCTATCCATCTACTTATCTGTTTGAATTTAACCTGTGTTGTCATGCTGTCTGTTTGGTGTACTGTGCACCAGGGTCCTGCAGGAACTGCATTTCATTCTCTTTTGTACGTCAGTATATAATTCTACTCTCTTAACAGTTGGGATAGTAAGTATCGCAACAATTAAAGACACGGACTTGGGAAAGTAGCTGGTTAGAACCAAACACAACGTACCTTCTGTTGTACGCTTAAGGATGGTAGTTACTGAACTGCATGATTGTGCCAAACACTGTTACTTGGTTTGGAGAAAAGCTTCAGCTGAGCAATGAATGAAAAATAAACACATCCGGGTGTACAGGGTCTCTTGTTTCCCTGTTTACCTAAAGCACAGTCAGATAATGTTGAAAGCTGTGAGCAAGTGATCAGCAAAATGGTAAATGACACCAACACCTGTCCCCAGCTGACTGCACATGGGTGGGTGGGGTCACATCACTCCATCAAGTGCTGAGCGCAGGGGATTTTTGGGCATTTGAGTCACAGAACCTCATTCACACTTTTCAGAACTTCTCTTATTTATTTACAGCTAATGTGTAGTACAACTTTGCTCGAACTATGAAACCTGTAGGTTTTAAAAAAGTTTTCTGATGTTTACCATCAAGCTGCTATAAATACCCTTCTGTCGGGGTAGAATATAAAGAAACAGGAATGAGGTTGGGGACGGATAACGTTACCCACAATGCCTGTGAACGTGAAACAGGACCTGCATTTGGAAGACCATTTGTGGGAGCCATTAACAAACCACACTGATTCAAAAGCTTATTATTTTGTTGACATCTTTACTGGAAAGTGACTTACAATGTTAGGTTTGTACACTAAGGCACTTAAAACGATTTATCCATTTATGATGCTGTTATTAAGTGCTGTCGAATCAATGTTGCCTCGTGGGCATTCAAACCTATGAGCTTCACGCTGTAAGGTGTAGCTCTGATCGCTACTGGAGCCGAAGTTGCCAGCTTTGGGAACCCCTCCGCCGGAGGATGCAAATATGATTCCTCACGTTACTTCTATCTTCTGTTTGAAGATGGATTTGACATATTAAACTGTTATTATTTCCTCCAGCTTCACTTGGTCTAAGCAATCCCCCGCTGCATGAGGTACTGCGGTTTGGTTGACATTTTGAAATGTTTTCTGCGCCATGCTGATAATAAAAGTACAGCACTGCATCGTAGATCAGACTGCTTCATCTGCAGCCAAAGGGAACATTAAGAAGATCTTTAACACCCTGGAACCACAAACATCACTAATGATGTTCTTATAATGTTCTCTTAACATTTTTGTGACTTAGCTTGTGCTAAACTGGAACTGTAATTTCAGTTTAAGTTTTACACTTTCACATTTTATAGCTACTTAGATATCGGCTGTGCGATTTGGGATATACGTTATACTGTAAGGATTGTGTTCCAGTCTTTCCCACACAAGGCAGACATCCTGAGTTTTCTCTTATGTGCTTCTGTTGTCGTCCTGGTGTTCGAACTGGGAGTTTGGAATGCGCTTATTAGTTCAGCATGTGGTGGAGCACGCATGTCACACGTGTCAGCACCCGCGTGCCAACGCATTTTGCTCTCTTTGATATTTCGTACAGGTGCAGGAATTCGGCTGGATTACAAATCTTGTTGAAGGCCAAAATTGGTGACCATCGCGACTGGCGACTCCCACAGCCCCCTGTGATGGTGTCTGCTTGCAGTTTTGATTGTTTTACATGCTGTTTGCAAAGACACACCACGGGACCGTTTTCAAAGTCTGTTAGAAGCAAAAACATATTTTCCTGAACTGCATGCCTCAGCTTTAAAGGTGTCACGGAGGCATCTCTTACCCATTCCACAAAATCATGTCTCCGGCCTAATGAACCTACTGTTTCTCCAAAGTACCTAAACTCACATGCATTATTTATTTTTTATAGGGGGCAGAAGTGGAAACTATTAAAGTGCTTTACTTTAAGCTATAAACTGAAGCAGTGTAAAAGGCAAGGTCAAGTTTAACAAGTTATTCTTTTCAATACACTTTTCTCATCATTGCTAGCATTACAGGACACATTCCGCCCTCTGCAGGCCAAAAAAGCACCCGGTTAACGGAGATGAGATGAAGGCAGAGGTGGTTTGAGTTACATACATGACAGGTATTATGCTTAAACAAAAGTTGGAACAAGGCCATAACTGGGATATAAAGATTTCTGTTTATTTTATTATTTCCTCGTATCACAAAGAAAAGTTTCTTGAAATGCATACTAAAGTCTTTTTGTATATAAACTGTACAAAAAAGCAAGGCACTATACATTGTTTAAACTCATAAAGAAACGTTTTAATTGCATGCCTTTAAAATACAAATGTCATCTGATCTTAGCACCTGAATGACGAGCCACAGGTGTGCCAGAATGCAGAATAAAAATATGAATCCTTGGCATTTATATGTTTCTTTGTCCTTACATTTAATAGGGAACAGGAAAAAAAACAACAAAAAAAAACATTCTTACCAACATACGACACGAACCTCTCAACACGAACACATTGCAATTTCCCAGCTCTTGCAAATGTTTCTTTTTGAACTATTAGGTGTTTACATAAATACAGATTATTTATATATTGCACTAACACACATGAAACAAAGGTGCTGTAGGGAGAGGCAGAACATGACGGGGCGTCGCTCCCCAGGGGCCAGTGACACAATAGTAAGTGCTCATAACAGATTTGTGTGTAAGAAATGCAACAGCTGGTCAAACCCTGGAAAAAAGCCACTCAAAAGCACACAGAACTCTCCTACAGAAATAAGAAAATGAAAAGGAAATAAATGAACATAACAGCAGAAAAAGAGAAATGCTCTATGAGCCTGCCATACTAGCTCCAACTGGTTAAGGGAGACTGCAAGCTAGCTTTGATTTGTTAAGGGTGACAGCAGAATGGTTCTGTTATTTGTGAATGCAGATTACTTCGCTTTGTTTAAAGAATGGTTTCCAACTGCTTACCAACTTGAGTCCCTTCCTTGACTTTTTTGCAATCCTTCTCCTCTGGTCTGTGCTCAGATGGGGGCATTGGATCAACTGCAGCAGCAGATGTGCTCCTCCCCCAGCTTCCTATCTGCAGTCCCCTCTTACTGAGGGTACTCTGTCAACTGCACTCCCTCTAAAACAGACCCTTTGCCTTCTTCACGTTCATCTGCTTCCATCCAGGCAGTCCATCAAATTCTTCCCTCGTCATCTCCAGTGCTCTCTGGAGAAGAAAATGTTTTTGTTAGTCACAAGGGTGGCGCTACAAGTCTAAGGGATCTAGGGTACATATCCAACTTGGAGGTACCAGAGGCTGATGACTTAACGCTATTCACACAAGGTGTTTCTTAATAACCTGTTCGACTGTAAAGAATTTTAGCACATAGCATCTCTCAGCTGCCCTTGTGATACCAAGAAAATGTCTGTAGCTTAATCAAAGTCAGTAAATGGATCTGAATGGTTATGGTACATTTATAGAAAAAAAATGCAGGTCTGAAAAAGTCAGTGTTGAAAGAAAAATACATACAGGGAGTCCCTGACACAACGGGGATCAGTTCCGGTGATCTGGTTTTAAGTCAATTTTACGTGTCAGAAATCTCCATATACTGTACTATATAAACCATGGATAAACAGTGAACATGCTTTATGGCTCCTTTGTTTAATAGGGTTTTGTCTTTTTTTCCCACAAATGACATACATTATTCATATTGAAACGATACTAACACTGACTAATAATAATATAAATACAGTGCAGTATCATATTTTCATGCTTGCATTGTTTTTTAACTTTCATTTCTAGATCTATTATAGAGCTGATTGGAAGAACTTTGCTCTCCCATGATGCATTGATGCCGCTCGTGCGTGTAAATAGTTCTTTGCACCAACCTTTGTTGGGAGTCTTAGGGGAATTGCTGACCTTCTCACTATTTAATATTTTCCATAGCTTCAGCTGGTGTGTCTGTGTGCTCTGTGAGTGCTACTGCGCCGAGACACCAAGACAAAATAAAACTCATGCTCTCAAAAACATGTCACAGGCCCATACTCAACAATCCTGTCGATCCCATTGGTTACTTTTGGTCTTGTTCTTCACCACTGAAACAGACACCATGGAATCGCAAACATTATACACACCGTGTCCAGCCACTGTGTCCAACATGCAATGCAAGGTATTATAACAAAATTCCAAAACTTGGAAAATTATATTAGGTTGATGGAGCAGTAAGTTATGCATGTTTTAAGTCAGGGACTACCCATATCTACACTGACTCCTCAACTGACAAACACAAATGGCACTGGAAGTCTGTTCCTAACTTGATTTGTACTTAATGCTGAAGTCACCTTTACCACTAAATCGCAAGCAATAACATCTTAATAACAGTGTCTCTCCTTTTAATCATGGGTTAGTTCACGTCAACCCTTGGAAATATCCATCCATCTATCCATTAACTGCTTAATCCTGAGCAGGGTCACAGTGGTCCAGAGATTCTCCCAAAATCACTGCATTTTGGAGTCCGCCAGGATGGGACACCACTACCACCAAAACAGTTACGATAAATACAATTTCTCTGTAATATTTCCTTCAACCAATACGTCAGTTACGTGGGTTAGTACGTCAGTAACTACTTGTCAAGGTGGTCTGAGCATATCCTGGAACCATGGGGGGCATGAGAGAGGGTACACGCAGGATAGGGTGCTAGTACTTTGCAGTGCAATACTGCTCACAGATTCATCCTATAAATAAGTCCCAAGTTTGTCCATTTCTGGCCACTTACAGCTTTCTTTATGTCTCTCTACAGAACAAACAGTTCAACAATGCAGATGTACCTTGATTTATTCACACATTAGTTCATGTAAAAATCTGGCATAAAGTTAAATGAATAAATGCTAATACTGTGAAACTTTGACCAACATCAAAACCAATTTAAAATGACCAAAAATAAAAATACCTTCTCTCCACAAATTCCTATTCAATGCAGACTGTGGACTGATTTATCCCATAAACACGGGTGACATTTCTCACCTTTTTACTGATCACCAACACTCAGGAACACCAAACACGAGCAATAATAAGTGTGGAAGTCAGTTTAACTAAATTAATTCATTAAATTCTCCTGCACTCCTATTTTGTTTCTTTGCTCTTTATTGCCAAATAACAGCTGGCTGTGGAATTGCAGGTGGCTTCTGCTCTGTGAGCCAGAAACTTTATAAAGTAGATTGGTGAAAATAAGAAAATAAAATTCAAAGTAAATAAACAGGAAAATGTCTGCATCTTCAATTTATTTGTTCCTGAAACATTTCTAACACAAGGAGCCAGCGCATATTCTGATCCAGGCTATCTGTGACTTCTTGGGATTAACAAACAATTCACTAAACAAACACACATGTGTACATTGTATACACCTGTTGTAGCTTGCAGCTGATGTGAGATTACAGAAGATTTTCAAAAAATGCAGCATGCATGTGATTAGGAAAAACTTTATGTTTTTAAGTAAGAAATGGTGTGGACAGCAGGTGTTAAGCCAAACAGCACGGTGGAAGCAATGGTATCTGAAACTGTGTGTCACATCGGCTGCATGGCTGTGAATCGGGAAAGCCAGCAGAGGGAGGGAGGGAGGGGTGACTTAAGCTAAGCCAGTTGCAGGAAGGTGGCATTGAAATGTCACTCACCTCGACAGGGGGCCCTACATCCTGGAAGGCGGAGTTAGGGGTTAACATGGACCTCAGGTATCACAAATACAACGCCTTTATATGATGAATCTCTTTGTGTGTATGTATACATATTAGATTATATCTTATATCTAATTAAAGATATAATCTAATGAGAGAAATGGCAGTTTGTAGCCATTAATCTCAGACACAGACTATTTTCAGGGATGAGGTTAAACATGGTACACACTAGACAAAACACACATCTGTGGCACTTGCCAGGTACAGTTCATCTGCATGTGACTAGACCTCGGATGACTACATACGGCAATGAGAAGATAGTCCAGGGCATAGCAATTGTTGTGTTCTTTTAATATTTTAATAGTTTTTATAGTTTAAAATTTAAAAAAAACTTAGTGAAACACAAATTACAAAATTATTTTATTTTAATATCCAAAGTGATTTACTTGCATAAAATTTTTTAGCAGCATAAATTTTTTTGCAAATGCAGATCTGGTAAGAAAGTGTCATAAATGCTGCACCCAACATCAAATCATGATCGTAATTTTTCTATGGAGTGGTTGGTAAAACAAAAAAAAGGCACCCAAATAGTTAAAAAATGTAACAGTGTCAATAAGTATCGAAATATCTATTTTATTGTCTTACTTATGTCATATTATAATGAGGACCAATGGAAGTCCCAAAATATTGGTTACTGACCAATGACAGTCAAAAATGTTCTACTGACCAGTGAAAGTGTCGGTTTCACTCACAAGTACGCGATAAAAAAGAAGCAAAGACAACGCCTGAACAGTAAAGAAGGAACCAGAAAAGCAATGTCTAGGAGCAAATCAATCATGTGCAAAGTGCTAATTCAAAAAGAAAATTAGTAATCTGAAAATGTAAACCATAGTGTGGAAAGTGTGAAAAATAAATAAAAAACAAACTTTTAATTTGCATATAAATTAATCTGCTTGTACATGGATTTATAGTTTGGCAAAACACTGATTATTTCCTGCATTTTTTAACTTTATTATTTAATATGTTGTTTTCCAATTCAGTTTTTCTTTTTCAATTTGTTTTAACAATTAATGGATGGATAGATTGCTTGCTTGTTTTTATATGAAACGCCTCATCCTCCATATATGCATTATTATTTATTAGTAAGAGATTACTACACAAAATTGCAAACAAGATTACTAAAATGATTGGAAAAAATAATGCATTTGACCGGACCTTTTACGTTGATATACGTTACATTTACTTCTCCTCAAGTACATTGTTTGCATTGTCAGCTGTCCAGCGGATTTCACTGGTGATCGTTTATTGACCAATTTATTGCTGAATTTTGTTACACTTTCAGTCACATGATGAAAGACATCATTTTAAAATTCTACAAGAGTTTTAACTGGCTCTTGAACAGACTTACTGGGTAAGTCACTCCTATTTTTGAAAATAAACATAGACTGTGGTAACTGAAATTACTATTTCTTTTCTTACTAACATATAAACTGCAAGTGTTTCAGAAGAACTCCAAGTACTTAGGTTTAAAAACTGGAAGTCATACATTTAAGGAGTGTTATTTATTGAAAGGGGTGGTTTTTCGTGGTGTAGCTGGTAGTGATTCACAGTGCTGTGGAGTTTCTATGTTCTCCCTCTGTTCATGTGGGTTTCCCAAAGTCATGTCTTTCAGGGGAATTGGTGACTCTATGTTGCTCTCTGCCTGTATGTTCGGCTGTGTGTGTGTGTGTGTGTGTGTGTGTGTGTGTATAAACTATCTACAACTGAAATGGATTCCCTAAAATCGACTCCTACTTAGGAGAAGGTCAAATCTCAAAAGTCAGATATTTAACTGCTATTAATTTCAACAGGAAATTTTTCAGATGTTCCTGGGCCCACAAAGTCAAGTAACACCAAGTGACCAATCAAAATGGAGACAAATAACAACATTTCTACCAAAAAAGAGAGATTTCCTTTCATAATAATATACAGCAATGCAATAACAATACAGATGTGCTAGATGAACTGAGATGAGATGACAAGTTGGCACAACTTGAAACGAAGGTGGGGAGACTGACTGTGGACAAGACCAGGTGGCGGCACCACCATCAAACTGTGTGGCTGCTGTGCCCTTGTAGGTCTGTCACAACAAATAATATAAAAGGCTCAGAGAGGCAGACAGGTTTAAACATTAACTTTAGAACTGAGTTCTAGGTATTTCACAAATATTAGGGTTAGGGTAAAAGAGAGCAATGGTCAATAGGTTAATTTTACCTCATTTTGTTTAATAATATACTTTCCTTTGCTAGAAGGACTAAACCCAGGGTAATGCTGACAAATGATAACCTGTGATAATATATAACAAATTCTTGATTACTAGTTCTGAGAACACTTTTGCATTTACAGTAATTTAATGTCAAACATAACTATACTGTGAGCTTCATTAACAGTTTTCCCCTATTTTAGCTCTTTTCCGCTGTACATCCCACCTTTATGCCGTTGGAACCATCAGTCTGGCTACGTGTCGGTTACCCAGCGTAAACGTGGTTTTGGCTCAATATCCATCACAGCCTGAAATGGTATTCTGACTACATGTCCACCTACGGCTAAAACACGTCTTCTCACATTTGTGCAGTGATTGATGTTGGTACCCTTGTCCACCCTAGAAAAACATTACAGTAAGTCGCTGCTCTTGTGTAGCTCACTTGCTAAGTATTTGGTCAACTTTGAAAACAGACTCAGTGGACTTGTACAGTTACAGATAAAATAAATGACTGAATTTTTTAAAAATGATTGGAAAAAATAATGCATTTGACCAGACCTTTTACGTTGATATATGTTACATTTACTTTTACTCAAGTACATTATTTGCATTGTCAGCTGTCCAGCAGGTTTCATTGGTGATTGTTTGTTGACCAGTTTACTGACAACGTTTAGCTTGTTTGCTGCAGATCTGTTGTCCTAAATGAATGGCTGCCTAGTTAGAAAAGTATCAAAGTTGTTAGACTGAGCAAGTTGTTTATGCAGTGTAATGCGGGTAACCCCTGGGGGTTTTGCCTTTCTTTGGGTTTGGAGCATCTGGACTGACCGTCCTTTATCATCTGGTAATTTATTAGGATAGTGTTAGTTTGTGTTTGACTTTCATTATAGGCCAGTCAGTAGAACAGCAGTCAAGGAAAATGACCCATAACTTAGAGGCTGTTGTTGTGAGTCCTGACCTTCCCACTACTGCACTGCCACCGAGAAACTTGAACTCATCCTGAATTTGCCTAGTATGCAAACCCTGCTGTTTAACATTAGTTACCAGTTGTGAATCCTGGTGTACAAAGATATCACAAATGACACGCTGCAAATTCATTTGTGGCAGCAGGGAGCAGAGTAGGTAGAGCTGTTTCCTTACAGTCATGAGACGCAAGTTTCAATTCAACCACCCGTTCTAGTACCCTGAACCAAGGTGCTTACCATGAACTGATAAGGTGAAAATGCTCTACTGCATAAATGGATAAATCAGTGTAAGCAGTTTAGTATGCTTGACAATGGAAGTTGCACAGTTTCCCCAAATATCACCATAACACTGTCAGACACCTAAACCATCTTCACTTTCACTCTCTCTCCTCCACTTGTTCAGTTCTTTTATCCTGCCAGGCACCCAAGTCAAGTTCCTCGACTTCGTGCAAGAAGACCTTGCTTAATAACAATAACTGCCACCCAGCCCAGTAGCATGCAGGATCCCTGGCTGTGTGTGCAGCTGGTGTGTGCTGGGCATTGATCCCCTGTGTGCTGTGCTGCGCTACAGGGTGTTTTACAGTGTTTTAGTGATATTTGGGAAAGCTGGTCTGGGGGCTTTTGGATGGGCTGGGAAGCATTATTATTTTTCCTATCAGAAATTTTGGAAATAATTGTCTTAATTTACGAGTTTTCGATTTATGCGACCTTTTCAGGAGCCAAGTAGATGCATGAATCAAGGGATGACTCTACATTACAGATGGAAAGTTTTTATGCTCAGTTCAGCTGGAAAATGTTCTGCTACAGTTTTAGATACTTTTGCATAAAAAAGTTATTTTAAGACAAGACTGGGTCTGTTTAGGCTAAAAAACGCTATATGGGGAGCTTCGAACTTAAACCATATTTTTGGTATAAAAACAACAGACGGTCAATCGGGAGGATGTACCATAGGGAAGATGTATTCACCTTTATTTCTGGAAAATTTTGCAACAGTCTGTAAAATTGAAATCCAAGGTCCGGAAAATCATGGATGGACTCTACATGAGTAGTTTTTTGACTTGATACTTTTACATGAGCTTAGTAGCTTACATTACTTAGTACATAAGAGTACTTTTACTTGGGTCCTGTGACTGGCTGCTCTGCCCACCCCTCCTGGATCCAGTCAGCCCCATTACTCCGGTCATGTGAAGATGAACTGTATATCTGGCTGAAGACCTAGTAACTACATGTAGTGATACAGTAGGTGAGGGGCAAGGAGGACACAACTGACAACAAAGTGAAGGAGACACATCCTCACCTTAAAGTCCTCATTGGACAGGTACACCTCCAGCCGCAGGGGGTCCACACCTTCCGGGAGGGGCCGTGCCAGCAGCTCCTCTAGCGGGTAGGAACTCTGACACAGACGTGCCAACACGTCTTCCACTAGGATGATCTGGTTGCACACCTCTGCTTCCTAACAGGGGGCACGCGGAGATGGGTAGGGTTAGTTCAGCATATAGTCAACTCTGGATGCTGCTGCTACACATGCACACGCACAAGGCTGGGTACTCACCCGCTCCGTAATCTCTGCAATGTCCTCTCGGTGTTCCCAGCTGGGGAACATGTTGGTGAAGGTGAGCGGTTCAAGGCCGGCGTGGATCAGGTACGATTTCTGAGGCTTTTTCTCATTCTTCTCTGTACAGACCAAAGGTGATAACTGACACACAGCAGGCAACTGGATACTGAGGGGCTGAGCAGAAAGAGATGGGATAAATACCTCTGCAGTACTGCAGCACGGTTTCCATGGCACACTTCCTATCGGCGTCCCAGCGGATGCGGGCAGAGCCTGTGCTCTCGCAGTCCTGGGGCCACCAACCCTGCCACAGGTAAACCTCATGGAAGTTGTCCACCAAGAACAGGGCTGAAGGGGAAGGAGAGGGAAGTGACAGGAGGTGAGGAAAAACATCTATGGAGGAAGCAATCAGAAAGTGTCAAAGGGAGATTTAACCCTGTTGTACCGGGTTGTGTTGCAGTGTACAGGTCTTCTTGCAGGAAAGGAAGGGAGTTGACGACGTCGGCATGTCTGGCGGGATAGAAGAACTCCACAGCCGTAAACTCCCCTGATGAGCTGCTCAGCTGGAAGAGCCGAGGCGTGAAGTTGAACTTGCCAGGATCTGGGATAAGACATACATGTTTCAACTCTCAGCACCAGTGTTGGATCAAAATACCTGCTTAATCAAGGTCACTATCTTAAAATGTCCTACACAATTCTGGTTTTCCTCCTATATTATGAACATTTCACTGAAATTTATTCTTTTAACATCAGACTAGAACAGCACTAGGTCACAGCAACACAGAGATTGGAACCAAGAGATTGCAAATACATTCACATTTATAATTTTATCCAAGGGTAAAAGGTTACAATGTTTAACAGATGATCACGTAACATTAAGTTCCAAAAGGGTGTCTAGACAACTATCACGGAGACCAAATGGCTATTTTTCCAGCAAAAGACAGTTAGAAATTTGGGTCAAATACATATTTCAAATGTAATATTCTTAGATGAGACACAAAGCCCAGCATGCACAGGGAGCTGGAAATGCAGTGTCTCCAGGTGTTGGATTGGAGGCTGATGCCAGATACCTTGCAGCATGCAGTCATAGGCCTTCCTGTCCCTCCTCCCGACAGCCTCCCAGAAACCTGCTGGCTCGCCGCCTTCATCACACTCGTGGATGGTCACCTTGCTGCTGCTGTGAAGCCCTGCTTCCAGAGGACACCTGTGAGAGCACAAACCCACCCCCCTGTGAGTGTTACCAACCCCTGCCTCACGCTGGCAGTATGGATGGGCCATGTGAGACTTCACACTCACTGTTCTTTAATGCGGTTGGCGGCTCTGCGGCCCACTTGCTGTGTGTGTGGCTGGGCTTTGCAGCCGTGCCACAGGTAGATGAGGGCTTTGTTAATGTTGAGGAGGATCATGGACGTGCGAGAGCGTAGGCTGCTGCAGTGACACTCCACCTCCAGCAGGTGTCCCTCCACTGGCACCTCTCCACGTACACAGTACAGCCGCCACTCACCTGGGGAGGCAGGGTCTCCGTCACACAGAGTAGGACACACATCGACTCTCTCTGTCACAGTTACGCATGTCAAGCTGCACAGTCAGACACGGGGACTTACTCTGTGTGTTCTCTTCCTCCTCTTCTCTCTTCCCTGAGTGGATGATCATCCCACCACTGAAACACTGCAGGAAACAGGGCGGCTCCTTCCCCTGCTGCACTTGTACCTGTAGGGGCAACACACACACACACACACACACACACACACACACACACACACACACAGAAAAAGAAAGAGTGTCAAACCTATTCAAATACGTTGAAAAAATCCAGGTATATCTACTAAACATTTTAACAGCCAGAGCTCATCTTGGGATAAGGGAGCTGATTCTGTGTCACTTAGGTGTACTTGTGAGTGGGTGTGGCCTCACCTGGGCGCCTCGCTCTTCATCAAGCTCCACAGTCATCAGTGCGGACGTGCCCTTCTCGCTCACCGTCGAGTGACGGCCCTGCCAGAAAAAGTATGAGCACTTCTCCTTCCCCGCTCCGGCAGTCTGCACCTGCTCCGAGTTCTGCCTTCTTCCAACTGCAGATGCACACAGGTGTGCACAGGACACAGAGACACGCACACACACAACAGCTGGATCAAGACACCGGTCAGAGCATCCGTCCTCTTTTTGTTTGTGACCAATACTCAAAGGGAGCAGGCAGCCGAGGGCATAAATTTTTTTTTTTACTTCAGAGTAGAGTTTCATGATTTCAGAACTAAAGCACTGATCCTGACATCAGTAATGATGACATTCCACTGTGAATATAACACAACCAAGAAATTTAGGTTCGTTGTTCACTTTATAGTCATTCTAAACTTGTGCAAGAGCAAATAAAATGTAGTGGTGCACAGTACACTAAACAGACAGGATGGCGACGCAGGGCAACACAGAACAGATAAGTAGATGAATAGTCATGGTTAGATGATCAGCGCAGACAGTCGGTAGTGATGGTGCAGAGGGAGGGTGGTCAGTGGTGGTGGTGGTGATCAGTCTCTGTAATTCAGCAGTATGACAGCTTGGGGAAAGTGTACACAAACATTGGGCGATAAGGACGTGGGTACTTGGCTGTGGGGACGCAGGGACTGGATGGTGGGGTGTTCGGCACTGACCTGCAGCGCTCACCATGTACCGCCATTTGACCACGTAGGCGTCCCCCTCGTGGAACTGGCCAATGCTCTGCCGTGGCAGCCTGCTGTAGTCAAACTCCAAGATGTGCCATACATCCACAGACAGTGTGCTAATCTCGAAGCGCCGCCTGTCATCTCCCTCCACCAGGCCATAACCCCGGCCCACGTCCACGCCGTCCAGCACTGTGCTGACCGGGGTCTGCAGCACAGGCAGCATCAGGGAGGCATCGTACGGCCGACACTCGTGCCCCTGATTCTCCTGGAATAAGCGGAGAGGGACAGGCACATAAGTTGTGCTGGCAGAACTGCAACATGTGACCAAAAGTTTGTTGGTTTTTATCCCAGTAGGAACAGTGCTACTGTATCTTATAAGTTATAGAAAGGTATAAGAAAAGGCCAGGAGACAATCCCTTTTTCTGTTGAGATGGAATGCCTCATATATGTGCCTGCAGGGGTCTTTATGATGTTATAAATCAGAAAACGGGGTAAAACACCTTGTCTTCAGCTACAGCAGAGAGTTGAAAAACTTTGGGTAGCACCTACTCTTCACAATCACTATTCCCTCCGGTGAAACGGAAAGGTTTTTTTAATGGAAAAATGAACGCTGAATACTTGTCAGAAAGGTTTGCAGTGGTGAAGGGCTTGTTACTCACAAGTCTGTAAGTTAGGGAACAACTGTGTTCATATCATGTAACACCAGAGTGCTTAGTGGTTTAAATGTTAACGTTGCAGCAAGAGAGGATTTTTATTTAAGACCCTGAATATCTCCTACATGTTACTACCTTCTGTTCAGAAACTTGGTCACCGGTGTTCTTCAGGGAAGACCTTTTGCTTTCAGTCCAGTCCAGGAACTTCTCTTTGAACAGTGTAGTCTCATTGTGCTCCGTCAACCTGCCAAAGATCGCCCAGTCTGGCCGCCCTTGACCTTTCCTACACAGCAGAGAGCAGAGGGCGCCAGAGAGCTCAACAGGAGCTTCCAAGGAGCAAGCCTGCTGAGTGCCTTACTTGGTTCGAGAACACAAGTCCATGCAAATATTATAACTATCTGTTATGTTTATACATACCAGCAGACTCAAAACAAAACATTTTTGGTTTTTTGTTGAGGTAAAAACATGTTAAACAGCAGGACAAACAAATTCTCTTCAGCTACAGAAAAGCTTGAACTTGAAGGATGGCAAGATTCCCCAGTGCACAGTAAATAAGTTAGAGAAAGAAGTGTTAAGATGAATACTTTAAAAAAATGGTTAAATAAGCTCATGCCAGCAAATTTATGTCATTTTTTTTTCTCTGGACGCTGGAAGCAGCGAGGAAACCTTGCCTGGGGATGAGAGAGTTGCAGCCACCCGGGTCCAGGGGGTTGATGTCACAGTTGGTGTAGTCAAAAGTGCCGTTCCACAGGTGCTTGGCCAGTTGAAAGGCTACTTTCCTCTGCGTCAGTGTAACTTCCTTGCCGTGCCACACGTACACCTCGCTCCCAAAGTCAAATACCAGCACCTACAGATAGAGCAGGACAGTGGGACACCGTGCCATCCAAAGGGCAACATCAAATCATTTGTAAGGGTTTGTAAGAAGCGATAAACACATTAAACAGAACTAAGTGGAACTGCAAACGGTTATTCTTAGACTTTTATTTACCTTTTCTTATTTGGGTCAGTTTCTCTCATTTGCTTAAAAAACTGCTCTGAACGTCTGATGAACAAATTAAGGCAACGGAACAAAGACAGAATTTTTCCTATCAAAAAGCAGGGAAACAGGCTCAACTGCCTATTCTGGTGGAAAGAAGAACAAAGCTAAATTTATTTTATTACTATATCTACCTTAAATCGTTACGTGAGACAATTCTTAAGTCTCATTAAGCAAATGACTAGAAAGTGTATCTCCCCCCCCAAGACCACCGACCTCCTTGGAGTTGAGGAGTGAACTTCGAGGAACTCTGCCCCAGAAGTCATCGTCAGGGATGAGCTTGTCTTCAACCAGACGGTAGGTGCAGTTTGTCTCTACAATGGCACTTTCGTACAGCTCATCCTCCTCAGGGGGTCCGGCTGCTGCAGGAAAAAAGATTCTGCTTACTGAATGACAACTTTATTTTCTGCAGAGGTCATTTCAATAAACAGGAAGGCAGGATTTTCCTGATAGAGCAGAACAAGGTATTACTTCAACATGGGACTTTGCTCACACTGATAGCTTGCTTGTCCACCAAGGAGATTCCAGAACTCTTTGGCAGCATGGCTCTGGCTGTCGACACCTTCCTCGATAGTTTGCACGTGGCTGGCGTGGCAGCCAAGATCGTGCTTGGTTTGGATGAACGCGGCGAGCTCTGAAGCCTGTAGGACAATATGACAAAGGTCAAAGGTTGCAACAGTTTAGCTGTTGTAAAGATGAATGCTTAGAGATGCAGCTGAAAGACGGTTCCTTTAGGTTGTGTTTTATATGAACTCACTCGATCATTTAGGACAGGAAAATTGACATAGACAGAGGTGTCCTTTTCACAATCGTACCTTCTGTTGCAAACATCAGAATTAGATTTTCAAACGTATACATTCTGAGTTTATTTATGTTTCATTACATTTTCTTCACCATGTTTTGTTCTAAAACCTGCCGAAGAGTAAAAATGCTTGTATTTCTGTTTTTTGTCAACAGGGCCAGCAAAACACCCTTAGAAGTTAGAAGGAGGAGCAGGAGCTTTTGTGAAGCTTTTACAAATGGACTTTTTATGTAATGAATCGAACCCTTTCATTGGCTTGTAAAATACAGTCCAGTTATTAAAGCCAAACACTTTTTAATAAAGTCCTTCCCCCTCCTTATGAAGGTAATGTGTTCTTGAGAAACCCTTAGTAAAGTGAATAACTCATTTGTATCAACGGTAGAAGGTTTAGTCCATTCCCGGATTATACAAGTGATCCTATTTAGGCAGAAACAAACCACCAAATACCATTACTGGAGTGCCAGAATATCACCGAATACCACACAGTTATTTCAGTAACACAACATAAGGAGACAGTTTCACTTTGTTCATTACTGTATGGTACGGTGTGGCTGTCTGTCTCTGCTTGTTCAGCAGTTACATATTGTACACTTAAAGTGTGGGTTTACCATCCGAACACACCTTAGTCATAGATGCCAACTAAATATTACAAAATAATTGCAAGTTGCTTTGGTGGTTTCTGAATGAATAAATACAAATGTCTTGTGCTGCTCAGCTTTCAGGAAGCATCTAAATTTGGTCCTTGTAAGTCAAAGCAGGAGAATTAAATGAATCTTCTTGTAAAGTGAAATTGTTGTAATTGGAATGGGTGTAACACAGCATCGACTATACTTGTTGCAACTTATTCTCCTTACTTTTACACCGAGTTACTGTCTTGTGTGAAGTGCACAAGTAACATGGCAGTGTTTGAGTAACTATTGCTGCTTTAATAGTGAATAGGAGGTGAACATTATGTATTTTTATTTTCAGCTATTTTAATGCAGCCCTGACTTTAATGCTGCTTTACGTCAATAAAAGATGTTAAAACAAACTGGCTCCAAATCTACTTAGTACAGCAAACCCTCAGTACCCAAATTCTCTATACCCAAACAGCTATTGAAAATTAATACAGAAATCTCTTGATATCTGAACTCTCGATAATCAAATTTTTGCTATAACGGATTAAACATTTTTTTAACCTAAATATCAGTAATCATATGATCACTTTGCTATAACTTTGCTACATATACGTGTCCATATGAATAACAACCTATAACAATTTTTATCCTCATCTTTTCCGAAATAAAAAATCTAAACATGAATAAAAATAAAAATAAGTTTTAAAAATGAACAAATGAATACCATAAAATGTCATACAGTGTAATTTAAAACAAAGCATGCATTGTAACAAAATGAAGACTGTTACACATTTATCAGAAGTTTTAGACACATGCAACAGCGTGCTGATGACTCAGCTGTTTCTGCTGGTCTCATGACTTGCTTTGTTTGAAAGCGGCACTGGGACACAAGCTGGATAATTCGGGCAGCAAACCTCACAGGCCGCTCTTCTTCACTTCATTCTGTGAGCCCCCAGTAAAAGCTGTTAGCTTTGTTTGTTTAAATTATCTGCAATTTTAAAGCTAATTTTCATATTTTAAATGAACCTATTTGTTTAAATGCTGGTGACGGCACTAATATACAAAATGTCCTGTAGTGTACACGCTATACCACGTTATGCACATGAAAATTCACAACAACAAGTATTTTCTAATTAGGTGTTTAGACTGTTTTATCATGTACAAATCCCGGGTTGATAGTTATACGGGTGTTTTCAGATGGGCTGGGAGCGCATTATTATTAATTTCTTCTTTTCATCATAAATAATAGCACATAGGCCTTTGGTGTCTGCGGTATCCAATGCGTTTTCAGTGATGAATTTAATTTGGATACCAACTTTTCACAGACAAGGTTTCTAGGAAAGAGGGATCGAGTACATTAGGGGGGAATTCAGCTGCATTATTTAAGATTTTATTGACTAGGATGTAGCAGGTGGACTTATGAACAGATTAGATTTATTACCAAACTTCTGGTCCCGACTGTGGTATTAAGTTGAGGTACAAGTGTATGCAATTAAAAACCACTGGGCCCCATCTGGTTGGATGGAAATTGCAAGATATAAATCCACACATTTAATGAAAAGGAGAAGGTGTGTGCCGAGCAAGCGCCACAAAGTGATCAAATTCTAAATAGTGTCTGTTAGTTATTTCCTCCATCCTGACTTGACTCACTTTGGCCTTTTCGATGACGTTGGCGAACTCGCCCACCCACATGAAGCAGTGCTGCGGCGTGACGAGGAGGAAGCAGTCGCCACTGTTGAGAGACGAGGCTCTGGGCTCCACTAGGCGTGTCTGCACGTGCCGCCGGCCTGGAAATACAAAACATTTCTATTCTATGAGTAGAAAGAGGTGCCGCTGCTGTGTAACCTAGGCCACCTCCCTTGAGGAGCAAAGTGTGTCATACAGTGCAGCAAGAGATGAAACACACAAAACCTCCCTGGACCACCCTGTATGATAAAGTCTCTGAAAAGTTCATTATTATTATTAATAATTATTATTTTGGGTAGATGTTTCTCTGAGCACATGTTCCAGGTCTGCAGTACTTGAGTGTGGGGCCAAATGACCTTGTTAAGATGCCACTGCGCACCCAGGCACCTCTTGCATTGCGTTGCTCAGGGTTGTATCTAAATAAATCTGTGGAAAGGCTGCCAATGACGCTGGTTTTCTAGGCCAGTGCTGGTGCAGGTGGAGGAGGACTCTCCATGCAGGTCATTCCTCCTGCAGCTTTCAAGCACTCAGAGCCACCATTTATAAAACACACACACACACACACACATATATATATATATACATACATACATACATACATATATATATGACTTATTTCCATATTTTGAACCACTCAAAAATGGACAAATACATAACATTCAACTTTGCATCTTTTTAATGTGTAAATTAGGTTTGGGAGAAACGAAGGCAACAGGTCCCATAGGTTTTAATCCTTGAATTTGCTACCTACGTGCTGTTGATTCCAGTCTGACATAATGAACAGAAGGAGATACCTTTGACCTGCAGGAGCATGAGTTTCTTATAGGGCACGGCGCTGTTGTTAGACATCTGCTCTGTGATGTCGATGCTCCGTAGGCTGACACTGCTGAAGCTCTCCTTGCTGGCCAGGCCAGCTAGGGCAGCCTCTGAGAAGCCCGATGTCTTGTTCACTGCAGAGATTCCAGGACAGGTATGTTTACACAAGGACACACACTCTCCAGCATACACGCTGCAAAACTGCAACACCCTGACAGCTGCTCACTCTTCTCTGCCTTCATCCTCTTTGATTCAAGCAGGCCCACATTGAGACGCTGCTCAGTGTACTCGTGCCGTATGTCCTCGCGTGCAGCCAGCATCTTCAGTGGGTTCCGTGATGCCTGGACGTTCCGTAGCGGCCGCACTGCTCGCTTGTGCTGCACCATGGCAGAGGTCAGTCTGCAGTGGGCAGAAGTTCAACATGGCGGTGAGAAGGGGAATCAGACAGGGAGAGATGAAAAGAGAGAAAAATTGACCAGAAAGGATGGAAAGGAATACGAAGAGGGTCAAGACCTACTTGGGGGTGTGAGCACCAAAGATGGCATCAAAGTCACCGCTGATCTCCATTCTGCTTCCCATCCGGGGAAAATCTGCCACTCGGCGGTAGAACTTGGAGAAGATCTCGTCATCCAGCTTCATCACCTCCTTAACAGCCTTCTCTGTCACGGTCAGCGTTGTCTCCTGTAACCCTGCCACTGGTGAGGTGGAGTGAGGCGACACACTGTGAGCTGCAAAATTGTAACTTGGGGGCTGGTGTCTGAATGTTCCTGACTTTTTCCTACCTTTACTGTTCAATCGTCCCAAAAAGGACTCTAGCTTGTCAAGCTTATGGTCAGACTCCAGGTTCATATCTGGTCTTGCTTCAATATCTGCAGACAAAAAAACAGCCTTTAATTATAATAACAGTAATAATTACAATAACTAGAATTCTGCTCAGTGGCGTCCCTAGGGGCACCACACCCAACTCTCTGGACACCCACCTTCCTGAGGCTTGCTGACCGCCAGCACGTTGCTCCTCGTGTTGCTGCTCAAAGGGGACAACAGGGGGTTGAGGATGGAAGGGGCAGCCAGACCTGCAGGGTGAGGCCAAACAACACATCTCTGTTTATGACTGGTGATCTGTAGGATATCAGTTTCTTTCAAAATAAACTATATTTTATAAAATAACCTCACGGCTTGCTTGACAAAAAACAGTTCAATAAATTGTTCAGTTCAATGAGTGTCAGGTGTTCCTTAACCCTAGGAAAGGGAAATAAGAGTTTTGAAAACAAACACAACGTGAAACCAACATTACGCAGGTAATAACCAGTCAATAAACAGGAATGTACCAATGTAACCCACTTCAATTTTTTCTTGTTTATATTCTTGGCAACAGATTATATCAGAAATTGTAGTAAAGCTAGAGTTAGAGTTAGGGTTAGAGTTAGAGTTAGGTAAAGTTGTAAAATGGACACTTGGTGTGGATGTGCTCCATGTGCACCAGCTATACAAGAGTTGCTGTCAGCACACCAGACTCTTTCTAGCCTTTTCAGTTTTTTCTGGAATTCATAATAATATTGATACTTTAAATAAAGTAACATAAAGCTTCATTATATTTATTTTTTATTACCTGGTTATTTTATTTAAGTTTATTCATTTACAGTCCATCCTCGATTTGCTGTAGTATACGGCGGAAGGAGGTATCCAGATACGGTGAAAGTTTGGACGATTGATAGCGATAAGTTGAAAATTTTTTTTTTAAACTGCGGTGTTGCAAGCTGCACTTGCAAGTTATGTGGTTGGACGGATGCTCATGTGCAAAATCATCCGTACAATATTTACAAATGAAAATTTGGCTTTTTTTCCCCTTTCTAATGGAATGCATACATGTGTGCCATAAATTTAAATGAAAAATTTAAACAGTGACAAAAGTGAACGTTTGCAGACACAATTCATATTATGAAACATTAACAGCTACCCTTCTGGGCATACAACCAGTAGGATGTTGGTTCCAAGGCCTTGCTGTGAATTAGGACTGTGCCAGCACATGACCAATACATGGAAACACTGGCCTATTTTTATGCTTTTTTAAACTCTGTTTGCCTTTCATCATTATACTTTACAGTCTCACAGACTTGTGATCCTCCTGCTTCCTTTCTAGCCCAAACATCTAAATAAATGAACGTGAATTCAGAGGAGCATGTAGGTCAGATTCATCCTGGAGATAGAATGAGGACCCGGGTGCCATTATGTTCCAGTGATTGATGCTTTCCCCTTCAGTGCTTTTCAATGGTCTCGGGAGGACAGCAACATCACAGTGACCGAACTGAACCTCCAGGATGGGGGCTGCCACTGCGGCCCACACAATAGGCTGTGCCATTTCATGAAATGCCAGAAAAGGCTGGCACTTTCTCATACACTTTATACATGTTTGAACTCTGGGTAGTTTCATATAGTCTGAGTTTATCAAAGAAAATCACTGTCAAAATGGGCAATTGATCAACAAACAAATGCCTTCTGCCCATTGAGGTGGTCTGGTCCATTCTGCTGCCGCTGTCTGAGGGTTAGGGGAACACCCATAAATATGGAGAAGTGCTCCATGTGCTGTAGGAGGAGCTCCACACTGGCACTAGTGAAACAGGACAAAAGACATGACCCGACATAGAAAAAAGGGGCAGCAGGTGGCGCAGTTGTTAGAGCTGCTGCCAGCTTGAATCCTGTCTCCTGCTGTAGTGTCCTTGATCAAGGAACTTACCCTGAATTGAAAGTAAAACAGTAAATTGAACAGTTAAAACCACCCAACTCTATAAATTACTGCAACTGGCTTAAATAAACCTAAACACTGTACTTCAAGAAAAGAGTCAGACAAACAAGTAATGAACAAAGTAAATGAGAAAAAGATGTCGTCTAACCTTTCTTGACCATGCGAGCAGCGACTGTGAACTGGGCCGAGTCATTGGCTGCTCCCTGGCCCTTGGATCTCCATGTCTCTTCTTTGGAGGTGATCAGCTGCTTCCTCTCCTCAATGGTCATCTGGGCCTCGATCTCCTCACCTGCCCTCTGGGGGTAGAGCAGAGGTGAGGAATCGTGAAGAGCGTTTCTGCCACTTAATGCATCACAAACCAACAACACACACAGAGAACCACTATTTTCATGGAATACACAGACAATAACAAGCTTAAATTAACAATATTATGGGGACACTATAGAATACATCAATAAGCCACCCCCAAATAGCCAGCAGACATTGTGCAGCACAGAACAACAAGCAGTGAGATCCATTCTGGATGCTCCTTGAGCAGCTCTACACTACAGTGGGAGCAAACAGACACCAGCAAATCAACAATCACAGCCAAGGCCAGGTTCACAACCCACAATGCATTAGTTGACTAGACCAGCTGAATGTAGTTGGATTTCCATCTCCAGAACAACACAGCCCCCTGGAGCTCTGCTGTGGGGTAAGGTCTACAGACCCTTTCAAGAGATTCACCTTCCTTCTCCATGGGTGATGACCATCCAGCTGTTCAGTAGGGGGCTCTCTACTGCTGTGGGGGCTGACCTACATGCAGGGAGGGGCAGGAAGCAGGAGGAAGTGAGCCATGGGATGAGCACAAGGAAATGAACTGATACGAAGCATAGACAGAGGGGAGTGCCAACAATCACACATACCCACCCACATATACACACACACCACAGATGGCACAGAAATGAGAAGCAATAAGATCAGGTGCAGGAAGACCTCACCTGGCCAGGAGAATCGACCAGTGAGCCGGATTGACCAATGGTGGGAGGTGGAGAGTAAGTGGAGGAGAAAACAGGCTCCTGCAGAAAGGGACGGGACCACAGATGGACAGACAGACCGACAGACCAATTATGAGAGGAGAGGAAAGCTGGGATGCAAATGAACTGGGAAGATGAAGAGGAGACAGAGAACTAGAAACACAACCTCTGCTTTCAAAGATTTGAGCTGAGAACTTCCATCAGTATGACCCTTTGTCCTCCTCAGACTGAAGCACATATATGAAAATCCCACGCATGTGTGCATGCAGTCAAGAGCCAGGTTAGCTGGTTAGCTTGTTGTGCTTGTTGACTTTGAACCCCATTGTGGGCATGATGTCCCAATGGGAAACCAAAATCATCTTAGAACCAAAGGCAAAATAGGCAGGTGGGGGACAGTGACATTATCTGTGAATGGAGAGGCAGTAGCCAAACACAGCTGGGAAGCAGATGAGCCGCCATTAAAATCCCATCATGCTGCTGCCTGGTGCAAAATCAAGACAATGCAAATGGCCACACTTTCCCAGCAGAGCACAGCAAGTATGCTGTCGCCACGGTGACATGCGCTGTCTTTGCACAGGTCAGGCTTACCCAGAACTGGTCAGATACAGCCAGGTCATCGATTATCCTCTGTTCTTCCTACATTTTCAAAAAAGTGGAACACAAAGTCATGCGGAAGAACACTAGGAATGGGAAATCATGTACCGTACGTCACTAATGGCCCAGCACTACATAGATAGATAGATGGATAGATGGATAGATAGATAGATAGATAGATAGATACTTAGACTAATCCCAAAGGAAACTGCAGACCTTTGAGCGGACTGATTATGTGTACATGTCATACTTATAGATTTCATTCAATTCATTCATCTATCTGTGATCAATCACTGCTTATTCATTCCTGAGTGGTTGTGGTCCATGGCCAATCCTGGAAACAAAGGGTGTGAGGCAGGGTGCCTGAACAAAACTCCAGTCCATCACAGGGTAATCACACGTTCACACACACATACACACTCTAAGGGCAATGTTCAGTGACCAGACTGCCTGAAACACATGTGTTTTGACTGTGGGAGGTAAGAGGAGCACATGGAGGAAACCCACACAAACAAAAAAACTCCACACAGAATTGCCTGGGTTTGAGGACATGTCCTAACCCAAAGCATGCTGATATCACTACTATGGTGCCCTGTTTATGTCAAAACGTATACAAATTCTCAAGATGAATGACTTCAAGATGCTGCTGTGAGGTCTGAAGTCTAAGCGGGTGGTACCTTCTTCTTGAAACCCTCTTCAAACTCCCACAGCTGGGTTTGGTGCTCCTGCACTGCTGTCTTCACCACCTCCTGCTTCTTGTTGATGCGGTTCCTCCAGTCTTCCTCACCACTCTTCTTCAGGAGGGCAAGCCTGGTGGGCAGCAGGCATGTTCAACACAGGTCCATCACACAAACATGTCCAAGCACAGGCTACCACATCTAGACACACATACCCCATACCTGTACACACCAGTACTCTCTAAAACATGGGTAAACATGCTCCAAACACCTGAACAAACTGGGAAATTTGGGGGCCATATTGAGACAGTTGCAGACAAGGGTTGCAGAGCTGCTGCTTTGCAATTGAAGAACCTGGGTTTGAATCCGACACCTTGCTGCAGGGCCCTTGGTCATAGCACTTATGGAATTTGTACAACAGGACAAAGAAATATCAGGTATACAAATAAATATTTGAGTAAATGCAAATTTAAAAATGTCTTAATAAAACAAAATCAGGTGATGCAAAATGAACTTGAGAAAAGGGGCTTGAAAAATTACACACATTTCTGCTGTATGATTTTTAGAACACGGGCAGAACAGGGTGCACAACATTAACATTTGTGTTTAAAAGCTGAACATTCCGGGTAATTCATTCTACACTGAGGGGTGCAGCTGCAGTGTCTCTACTGGGATTTGACTGAATAACCTTTCGTCTAACTCAAGTCTCAAGTTCTAAATGATATGAACGATAGTCTGAATTGAGGACCACAGCGATAGTCAAGAACCGAATCCACAAGTTTTGTTGGAAGAAAGAGTTAAGAGCCACAACAGCTAGTTCCCACAGCTGTAAGCAGGAATGGGGTTAGATCAACGCCCTGCCTGTTGTCACAAGCCCCGTGAGGCTGAACACTGCAGAACACTCCCAGAAATAGACCCATTTAACAGGACAACGGCAGCCTACATTCCACAGTGTGAGCACAAGGTGAACTCATCATGATGTTCAGACCTACAGCAGTCACCTGCAGAACTCAGAAACCAGAATCAATATTGTTTATTCATTTATCTGGTACATATATCCTAAGTAACTTCCAATGTGAGGTTTGTACACTAAACCACTTAACAACAGTCTACCCATTTATATGCAGGGTAATTTTTACTGTATCAGTTCAGGGTAAGTACCCTGATCAATGGTCCAACAGGAGGATGTGGGAGTGGAACCCAGGTCTGCTTATGGCAAGATAACATGTCAGCATCAAATGAAACAAAAGGATTGCTGCTGTAGGATAAAGAAAGATGTAACTGAAATGTAATTGTGGGAGAGCCCTGCTGGGACACACACACACACACACACACACACACAAACACACACACAGCTGTGTGCGTCTTTTGCATTTATCACTTCTGTATTACCTCCATCACACCAAACTGTGGCACTTAACAATGACATGCAGGCACATACACCCACACCCACAAAAAAACAGACACAAGCTGGGTGACCACTGATCCTCCCTCCATTCAGTGCCGTCCACCTTTCCCTACCTCCCACCATTTCCCACACTGACCTCTCCTTGATGGACATCTGTCGAACAGACATCCCGTCGGGGTCCTCCTCCTTCACGGGCTGCCAGCCTGGTGGAGCTTTGTTGCCGGGGTCTTGTGGACGCTGTTCTGCCGGGGGTGTTGGAGCCACAGAGACAGAGCTGGGAGCCGCCGCCACTGCCGCTGTCTGAGCCGTTGCAGTCGCTGCTCTCACAGAGACGCTGGTCTCCAGGAGCTCTGTGCAGGCAACCACACGACCACGCGCACGCGCACGCACACACACAGAAGACTGGCGTTAGACCCCACAGCAATCAATACCCAGCAACACAGTTCCCTCAGATGCTGGTGAGGATGGAGACGGAGGAGGGGGGTTACAAATTCTCCAGAAAATCAAATGTAATGGGCTGCTGACAGGATCATTGCTCAGACACTAATAAGTGAGGAGTCCCTCAGCATGAATGGGGGAGAAGGGGCGTCTGCCCCCACCCCCCACAGAATACTGATCACCGCGCCTTGCCTCCCTTCACTACAAACCCCTGGGAATTACTGAACAAAAAGCAGATCTTTCTAACAAGGCAAAACGCAGCTGTCCTGCATAGAAGAGCATACAGTGTAGTTTGTTTCTCTAAAATGCAGCCGTTCTGGTTTCCTTTCCCATTACGGTCCTGCCTGTTGTTATGACGTGTTGCTGGCTGTGAGCTGCCACAGCAGACTCCACATTTCAATAACAAAGCGAATGTATGGAAGACTATACAGATGAGATTTGGCTCCTGCTGGCTGAGAGGCATCTGCCCAGCGTGGATTGCGACTGCTGTGGAACACAAAAGCCCATGTGAGTGAGTGGGATGCCGGGTGTGACCGTGACAGCTGCAGTCTGCATGGAAGGAGCAGCTGGCTGAGGTCTTGTCTTACCTGAGACGACTGTTTGCGAGTGAAGGACCCTCTCACTATCGCGCAGGTGCTGCGAGGACTTTGTCTCCCTCATGTATCCGCCGTACTCCTGTGTCAGCGGGGTGACAGCATTCTGCTCTCCACGGGAGGTGCGTGGCTCTGTTCCACCCCTTTGGGGAAGGGCACTGTGTCTCTGGGCCAGGGGTTCGATGTCGTGATCACCACGCCGGTTCAGCTGCCGTGGCTCGTGCTCCCCCTCTGGAGAGCGGCGTTTTCTCCAGGCAGCACCTCCTTCTGCACTTTTTCCTTCTCCTCTATCGCCTGTTCCACCCCCTCTGCTATTCTCTCCACCTGGGATTGCCTCCTGTCTCAGGCCAGCCAATGAGATGCCATGGAATGAGCCCATCACCTCTGCTTGCTGCTGCGATGGCTGATCAAGGAGGGTGTCTGGAGTGACCACACTTGCCGTGTTACTACTGACAACCTGGGAGCGTCCAGGTTGGTTGGGTGGTGCTGTAGTAAACGAAATGGCTGTGGATTTGCTCAGGTGGACATCACCAACATGGGCAACTGAAACCGTGCTTGTGTGCACAGCATTGGACCGAACCAATGAAGCCGACAGTGGTTCCAGGCTGAGTCCTCCTCCATTCTGGACCTGTAGGTGTTGGATAGGGTAGGTGCAGTAAGAGGTTTCAGGTAAGTTAGGAAACCCAACTCAGGCAAAAAAATCCAGTATCACAGCAAACACTCAGGCCATCATCTCAATGAGGCAGTCAAAGCAAGTTGCTATTAATTTCTAATTCTGGAATCCATGCTGGTCCTATTCCACTCCAACCACCAATGCTGCCCTCACGAAAGCAGGAAACCTGATCACTGCACAATTTGGTGGTGCAGGACATTGGTCTGAACAGTCACAGAATCATCTCTACTGGAAAGGTTAAGGCATTAGAATGGCTCAGAGCAGTCGGATGCAGCTTTCATCCTCACAGTACAACAACAAAGAGGACGACACTATCAAGACACCTCGTGACATCTATTTTTACACTTTTTGAGATGTCATTCATAAAAACAGTGTAATGTTTTACAGTTTTATTATTAAACAACCCAAAGTAATCCAAACAATCCAAGTAATTTACCCACTAAAAGGGAGTAGAGGTTAGTAGTTAGTAGCAGAGGTCCTGGATTTATCTAGAAGACCATTAAGATGGGCAGGACTAAGACTGCAGCTGAAAGTGACGTGCCAGAGTATTTTCACCTTTCTTTCAGACAGCCCAAATTTAGCTTTGGATAAGCATGAACACAGAAAAATTAAATAAGGGGACAGACTAGGTGCTGATTATGCATTCACAACAAGCAAGACAAAGAGCAGGCCTAAACTAGCAAGCGGCTCAGCAATCTGAACCTCTTGAGGACTTGCCGACAGATCCTCCCCCTTACTTGAAGGGCTTCGACATCCCTCTGCTGGAGCTCTATGGAGCCGTTTGCCATTAAAGCGGAACCTGCCAGAACCCCCTCCTGCACCAGAGACAGGTGCTTTTTAAGAGCAATTCAAAACCTCGAGCTAGACGCCAGGTGTTAGGTGGAGGCCAAGGAAACCGCCAAAAACCCAAATTACATGCCTTGTCCCTGTCCCTACCCTGAGCTCCCGGGGAGCACAAACTCAACACAATGAAATTTTTCATGGCAAGGAAACCCTAAGGACACTGATTATAAACAGATACATGGTAGAAGGTCCAGTTCTGTGGTTGGCTCAGAACTTGGAGATGGGAGATTTCTGTGAATAAGGCAAAAAGCCCAGTAAAAGTGCATCAAAACCATGGGGTTGCTCTTGTCAGATGTGCTGGGTGGATTTTGAAATTGGTTAGGAATAAACACCTTGTTTCAAAAGCTAAATGTATTGGCAACATATGAGTGTGTATCAGGAACACAGATGCAGGACCTCCAAGGGTATGTGCACCAGGTTTGAACAGAGGGACCCTCCAGGCAGCCATACCTGTGCCACCTCCCCCAGGGTGATAGGCTGTGTCTGGAAGCGGGCTGTGGCCCTCCTCTGCCGGGTCTCGGACACAGCCTTGCCCCCCTCGGCAGGACCTTTGGTGATAGGCTGCGCCAGCCGGTTGAAAAGTGCCATCTTCTCTGCTAAACTGAGAGTAGACAGGTCCGGCTCCTCGGGGCTGTCCTCTGTCGCTGCCGGGACTGGAGCCGGCTGAGCCTCTGGAGGCGAAGTGGCCTGCTGGGAAGACGCTTGCAGGCTAGAAGGAGATATGGAGGGAGGGAGCGAGGGAGGGAGGGAAGGAGGGAAGGAGGGGAGAGAGAGAGTTTACAATGTTTGTTGTCCAGGGTGAGCAGGAAGAGCTGCACAGCCTTTTCTTGTTCCTAATACCTATTATGTTCTTATGTTCTTATGTTCTAATCACCTCTGGGAAGCCTGACAAGGAGGATTTTAGAAACACCCACACAATGAGTGACATGTAACTTAGCAGATAAATGAACACACGTCGCATTTCTACCACCACATATGAAAATGAAATTTCCATTTATCCAAAATTAAAATTCATTCTGCAAATCTGTGAATGGGTTACTGGAAATATATTTATTCACCGGGAATTTGATTTTACGAGCCACAGCAACATTTAATGCTCTTGTAGATGATCTAACAGTAGAGGCCTCTCATCCTGGAGGTAAACTATTTATTGCACACACTAACACTTAAAAATTGTCTTTCATACTCTACTCATGTGCTGTTTTTTGAGAGACAACCCTGTTATGGAAACACTCTGAAAGTTAAAACACACGACTGTAGCAGCAAACATGACTGACGCAAGGCATGTGAGCCCCCCCCCCCCCCAGGAAGACACAAGGAAAGAAACAGGTCCCACCTTTGACATTTACTCCCTTTCCATGTAAAAATGTAAAACATGCACCACTGACAGGAAAGGTAATACAGTCCCTGGTAACAGGACAGTGATAAACATTCCTTTAAAACTGCTTTCTGGACTCCTCACAAACAAGCACCATTAGTTGCTTCAGTAAAAATAGCCATGAAATTGGAGAAGATGGAGCTGCTGCTTCTCAGTCACCAGAGGGTGATGTGGGGCCAATGTGCACCAAGTGTTTGCACCTTCAAACACTATGGAGCCAAAATTCAGATATCTCACAGAGTGCTGGACGTATCAACAGACTGCATAAATATGTGTGATCCACAGACCATGTGTGCGGCACTGCCCACTCCGTGCACATGCACAGCCACCCAGTGGGGGTACCTGAAGGACATGACGGTGCTGGTGACCACAGTAGGGCTTGGGATTCGTGGTGCAGTGATGTGGGCAGCGGGAGGGGGGACGCTGTACGTCACAGTGGGTGGGACAGAAACAACACAGACAGACTCTAATACATGCTACATAGCTAGATATCAAAGATATCAAACATACCTCGCAGGGAAAAACTGTCTCAAAGTGACTTTGAACTATGATCTCTGGCAACACAAAAAACCTTCTTGTTGAAGCCTAGGTACTGAAGGTGAACTGCTTCAGTGAAATACAGAAAGTTGTACAGACTGTGTAAGATATCTCATTAAATTGACACAGAAATTTGCCACCATTCTTCCTGTGCAGCAGGTGGGATAGTGGTTTGGAGCTGCCATCTTGGACTTGTAGGACCAGGTTCAAATCCTACCTCCTGCTGTTATACTCTCAATTGAGGCTGTACCCTAAATTGATGCAATAAACATTTCTAAGCTGTATAAATCGTAGATGAACAGCTTGCAAGTAGCTTAACACTGTAAGTCACTTTGGAGAAAAGCACGAGGTAAATAAGCACATTTAAATGCTATTCAAGTTAAAGGCTACATCCTGATGACTCTGCTGAACCTTCAGATTCCCCCTGCAGGGGGCAGCTGGCACAGCGACACAGTGACCTACGTGGCAGCAATGACCACCTCCTCGCTGGTGACAGGCTGTGTTAGAGCGCGGTCTTGCACACGCCTCAGCCTCCTCTCCACAGCCGCATTTCGGGAGCGGGGCTTCGGAACACCTCCTTCGCTAGTCTTCTCCAGCTCCTGGAACGGGGAAGTTATAGGGATGTTTCAAGTAGAGAGGCAAAGGTGAAGAAAAAGCATCAGCACCCAGAACATTCTGCAGGAATCAATCATTTTCATTTCGTAGAGCAGTGTGATATGGGGAGTAGGAGGGCAACAGTGGCAGCAGTTAAAGACAGAGTCTTTTGTGTTGAAAGTCCTAGGTCTGAATCCCCTCCTGCTGCAGCACCCTTCACCAAGGATTTTACCCTGAATCGAGGCAGTAAAAATGATCTTGATGGATAAAAAAGTCAATCATTGTAAGCTGTGTAACAGTGCAAGTCGCTTCAGAGAAAAGCATGAGCAGAGTAAATGTACAGCAATTCCTTGGTACCCAAACTATATATACAAATTTTCACTATAACAGCTCTTAAAAATGAATGCATAAATAACGGTATTTGCAGTGAAACCTTGCTACAACATATTTTTATTATTATTATGTTATTCAAAGCGTATTTCAAATAAAAAATCAGAACACAAATAAAAGTCTAAAAAATGCTTTAAAAAAAAAACAAGAGAAAAACCATACAGTGCACTGCAGTAAAAGTAATACTGCATGTATCATAATAAATTTTATTGTATACTGTTACGCATTTATCCAAAGCGAGATTTTTCTGGCGTCTCGTCTTATCAGCGGATTCCTCCTGTCCTTGTGCTACTGTGTCAGACAGTGTTTACACAGCCTTCACACACTTACTGTGAATTAAGTGCTTAGTAGTCACCACCCTCCTAAACACAGCAAACCTTACAATCTTCTCTCCTTCACTTCATCCGCTGAGTCCCCAGTAAAAGCTGCTAGCCTTTTTCTTCTGGCATTGTAACTAATTTTCATGTTTTAAATAAACTTACGTGCCAGTGGTGGCTCTAACATGAAATGTCCTGTACTGCACACAATGTACCACGTTTTAAACATTCAAATTAATGACAACATTGTGTTTTCTAAATTGGTAAGTGGAGTTTAGAGTGTTTTATCATGCTGAAGTCATGGGCTGATAATAATGTAGCTGTTTCTGAATGGGCTGGGGGCGCATTACTATTTTCCCCCCATTTAAAATACTGAGAAAGAGGCACTTGGTTATCTCAAATTGTGGCTTCTGACCTGTCTTCACGGTCGAATTAGGTTTGGATACAGAGGGGATTACTGTAAACAGATTGTTAGAAAACAGGTGAAGGTGCTGGAGCCACCAGACATCTTCTGTAGAAAAGTCTAATGAAGACTTTCTCACCAGGCACCATTCCTGGAGAGCAGAGTGTGGAAGGAGACAGGAATAAGACACTACGCACCCTGAAGAGGGACCGCTTGGCTGCAACACTCAACTTGGCTCTCTCATCCAACTTCTCTTCATCTCCTGGAGGCAGAGTCAGAGCACAGAAATGAAGGAGTGGAGAAGGTACCTTCCCTCTCTTAAAAGCACACACACACACACACACACACACACACACACACACACACACACACACACACACACACACACACACACACACAAACAGAGCACAGAACTGTACTTGGAACTGAATCACATGGTAAATCTTAAGAAATACAGAAGGACTCAGTACTCGACTTGACCAGGATACAGCTTCCCAGATTTGAAAGCTCATGAAGGTAAAACAATGAAAATTAAACAGGCACCATCGGGTCAAATTGAACGGAAGGGAAAAGTCTCGACTGATCCATTGTAATCTTTCAGAGATCTGATCTGAATGATTCTGACAAATTTCATATGATTTTTCCGAGGATGTAACTCTTAAACGAGAGCTGTGAAAAATATGAAGTCCCCCAAATTCCCTCACTGATGACTGGCTTCCAAAAACACATTAAGAAGAACATTACTGAAGAACCCAAAACAAGACCTTCAAGAAATCTGCCCTCTATAAAAAAAACTGCCACATTCATTGTCCCAACCCTTTAATGGCAACCCTTCATTACTTGCCTTCAGTGTTCTGTAGCTCTATGGGACTCAAGCAGGTCCTGAGGAAGGGCAGGAAAATAGAACCACTGGTTAAAAGAGCAGTGGAAGCAGAAAGGTGACAAACCAACAAATCCACAACAAATGAGAAACAGACAGGAGTAGGTCCCCTTGTAGGAAGCACAGAAATGCAACTGGGACAGAATCGGCAGCGCATTCCAGTTGCTAAATCGGCATAATTAGTGATTAAAGTGCCTTGCTGTGTTTTTTTGGATCTTTGGAACCAGGGTGGGAGCGGAGCAGGAGAGGAAACAAAGACCAATTCAGTGAGCCTGGTTGCTGCACCCTGGCTGGTCTGGAATTTTCTCCTCCCAGCCAGCAGAGGGCAGTGACACATACTCACACTGATATTTATCCTGATTATTAGAAAACGTCTAATCATTGTGACACAGGCACTGATGTCAAATAAATATGTAATATAAACTGAGGTCCATGAGGTAGTATGGCCTTTACTGTGGTGCTCTGTTCAGTATGGGATTAATTTCTGCTCTATGGGAGGATTTCTGGTCTTTTGCCATAACCCTTCAGACTGAAGACCACATCAGGCGGTCAGTTTGGCTTCATACAATGCTTATGGACTCCATGGGTGAGTCCACCTTGGATTGGGGTGAGACGTGTTTGACTATCCTGTACCAGCCCAAACACATAGCCTACCTACTAGACTCCAGACGCTCTGCAGAGGTGATCGGCTGAGTCCTAAACCTCTCAGAGGTCTTTCTATTGTCCCCAGGGGAGATATAGCGCCTCGGTCTCCGGGCCCCCCTCTCATGTTCAGCCCTTGTGGCCGTCTTGGCCTCCAGAGCTGCCAGGTCAGCCTGAGCTTCCCTGGCAGCAACCGAACAGGTCCACGAGATAGAAAGAAAGAATGCCAGGAAAGATCCGGAAGACATGAAAGAGAAAAAGAATGACATTCGAGAGAAATGCAGAGGAGCTATTAAAAATCAAGACTGTTTTATACTGCTGTCGAGCACAGGTGTTTTCTCATTAGTTTTTAGGGAGTAGCAGTTACGACTGCAGCTGCAACCACGTTCCACGCAGCAGGCAGATCCATGCAGGCAAGGAGGCCAAGCGGTCACGTTACAGGTTGGACATGTCATGTGAGAGAATCACATGGCAGGATTAAAACACAAGTAGGATTAGAACAACAAACTGAAGCTTCCACCCTCAGCTCAGGTTCCTCTCGATGGGTTATGGGGTGCAAGTTAGAGACCAAAGGCCTCCCAAGTGGCTGTTTAAGGGTTAGGGCATGGGCACGAGCAGGCGTCCAGCTGTACTCCACCTACGGTTCACTCTTCCTGACAGCGTTGACATTCTCCAGGTAGGAGTGGCGAAGCTGGGCCACAGAGACCCGTGTGTCCAGGGCGCTGAGCTCCCCATTGGGCACCATGGCCTCCCTGCTCGATGGGTGCTTCACATTCCTGAAGGCTGCTGACTGCTGAGCCGCCCCAAAGTCTGACATTGACCGTGTACGAGTCTTGAGCTTTGTTGTAGAGGTCTCTGTGACTCTGTGGTGAGCTGGGAGGAAAGATGCTCCCCTCTGCAGATACATAGGCATTGCACTCCCTAGGTAGCTGTCCCTCACTGTTTCCTGGGCTGGCTCCAGAGACTGACGGCTGACAGCACACCCCACTACATCCGAGCCATACTCTGCCTGCCTGGATGTAGGCACCCCTAGTTTGATAGTAAGATCAGTGGCACTAGATGTTCGCATAATGGGTTTGGATGTATTTTCCAACTGTCTGGGAATGTGATCACTGTTTCTGTGGATATACTCAGTAGGCCTAGAGATACGTGTCACTGTCCTGGATGTGTGTTCCAGGGCTTTGGATGTGCGCTCTGCCATTCTGTGGGTGGGTTCCACAAGTTTTGAGGTGAGTTTTGTGAGTCTTGGGGCAGGTTCCATGTGTTTTGGGGCTGGCTTCAGTCTAGGAGTGGGTTCCATGAGCCTGGGAGCGTACTCAATGAGTCTGGGGGAGTGTTCAACAAGTCGAGGAGTGGGTTCCATGAATCTTGGGCCATGGTCAACAAATCTGGGTGTGGGTTCTTCTAGCCTGGGGGCATACTCCTCCATGTTGCAGCTCAACCGATGGCTCACTTTGCGGCCTGGTTCCAGTTCTGACCGTCCTCGGTAGAGATCGTCCACACTTCTCTCTCGACGCCGCACCTCAGAGGGCAGCACTGCCTTTCTGCTCTTCAGCAGCCCCTCAGTCCTTACTTGTGGCCTGCTCCCGTCCCATGCTTCGAGGATGTTCTCCATGCTGCTGCTCCTTTTGACATCATCCCTCACACAGCCATCATTGCCCCCATGTATTCCCACAAGATTGGACCTGGTGACATGAGCAAGGCCCCCTGCAGCCTGGATGGAGCTATACATCTGCTGCTCCATGCTGGAACAAGCAAGATCCATCCTGGTTTGGTCTGTTTTGCCATGGGGGGAGTCTTTCCTACTGCGGGCAGAGTTTGTTCTCTCATGGGTGGGGTCAGTCCTGTTGTGGACAGGCTCAACCTGGGGCATCACATACTGGGCGGAGACCTGGGAGTGCCTCCTGGGAAGCAGCACATCAGACTCCTGTTCAGAGTTGCCTGCTGGTCGCCTTTCCCTTAGTCTAATTCTTCAGGGAAACAGAGGGGATTAACAAAAGGAAATCAGACCTCCCCCACACACATTATCTCCTTTATTTGTTAAGCAACTTCTTCAGAATACGCAACTGCAAAAACCCAAATATCCGGGCCCGTGTGTAGCTGGCTAATTTAAAAGAACTGAAGCTGGCATACTAGGTACCCAGTTAGGGGTGTTACTGATGTACCATACATTTCATTCCAGAGATAGTCAGAGAGTCATGAAGTGGAGAATCATTCTTTCTGGTGAGTGCACTCTGGGAGTGGAGAGATGTTCCCACAGCCTGAATCAAGCTGGTCTCACAATCCTATTCTGTTTGGGTGCTTTTTACTGCTAGTTAAGAAACACAGGTCATGTTTCCTCCACAATACACAGAAATTTTATAAGATGGACAAGTGAATAAAATGGGATTGAAAACAGCTAACACAGGAACAGTTCATATTTTTGTAACTCATATAGATCAAAACATGAAGAGCCAGAAGCACACAGCCATTTATTTTTTCAAAAGTTTCCTTGGAAAAGTTTGCACAGATCCCTGAATAGTAGAGCCCTGGCCATCTTTCTGTGCCGATCAGCTCCTGACCTTGCCCAGGCCTAAGAGACTTCCCTGGCCTGCTGCCCAGAGCTAGTGTGCTGAAGATCTGACCCAAAGGCTTCACCTAAAATAACACCTGTTCCACACCTTCAGCTACAGGGGCCAATGACAGCCTAGACAGGTTCTTATGCCCATAGCAGCACTGGCATTAACAGGGTCTCCAGAACCCAACATAAAGTGTCATCCAATATTATCCTGGTTGCCCACATGTGATGTGCAGTGGAGGAGAAATCTCAAGTCACAGATATATTCTGAGCAGATGATGGGGATCAGGGATTACAGGAGGAAATTGGCCTGCAGTGTTAAGAACAGCTTCTTTAACCCATTTGGTGAAGCTGTTAATTCATTTACCAAGTTAAATTCGGTCCCTGTCTGACAAAGCTCAGTCCATGAACCCTGTGGCTATTTCTAAAAGACATATCTGAATCAAATAGCGACCATGCCCTTGTTGTGTCTTTTCCTACCAAAATGGAGAGAGGACAAAAGACTCAGTCAGAATGCCACGAGATAACTATACCCCGATTATACCAAGTACAGACAAGCTGAAATTGTGTTTTGCATTGAATTTAAAAGGGCTAAAGGTTGTGACCCAGTCAAACACTACTACACACATTCCTCCATTTTGTTTGTGTTGGATCCAGGCAGAACAGTGCTTGAATTGTCAAGGACTCCGGCAACAACAACCTTGGGAAAATGCTAGAGCTCCTGCTCTCCAGAATTCTCAGTTAAAGCTGACAACCAGCACACTGTGTGGAGGAAACCAGCAGAGACTGGCCTCCCTGAGTCTTCGCTGCGTTTACTTTGCAAATCACGTTCCTGTTTTTCCACGCCAGTCTAAAATACTCCCGCGTAATCTCACCTGTTCCGATCATGCTCCTGAGTACCACATCTGTGCTGTAGCTAAAATTTCTTTTGTACAGTTCTTACTGCGATCACACTGTGCACTTGGGTTCGCATTCACCTCTTATTAAATTTATGAAATCATGTGAGTTAATCTTGTTTTTTAATTCCTATAATCGGGGAATTTAGTTTTTTCATTTCATGCTTCGTCATGGTCACATCTGACTAAACCTGAAATCCTGTTGCTGAGCTGTCATAAAGGGGTGTGTGAGCAGATAAACCGGAGAAGTGGATTTATGATGGGACCCTCAAGTCAACACTCCAACACTACTGCGGGTATCACACTATGCTTCCTGATAATTAGGCATTCAGTACAAGGGTCATGAACACATTTACACATTGGATCTACTCCAGAGCCACTCACCCCTGTCTGTTGAGGATGCTCTGTGCCTGCTGTTCGATGAAGAGGTCCCCGGGCGAGATGCCCTCCCTGGCATAAGGCAGCGAGGCCTTCCGGGACCCCTTTGGAGAGCTGGGCACTGTTGTCAGGGATGACTCCTTGGCAGGGGGTCCAGTGGTGGATACGGGACGGGCTGTTCTTTCCTTGTCCCTCCTGCGGTTCTCCAGGTTCATCACCTTTTCGTGCTCTGTGAAGCAGTCCACCTTCTGTCTGCCTGGGGGGTCTGGCTGTGCTGGCATGACCACTCGCCCCACCCCAGAGCTGCTGCTATAGGAGGTGCGCCCACCCCGACCAAGGGGCCTCTCCTCAGCTCCCTGGCTATGCACATAGCTCCGCCTAGTCTCCGAGTCCATCCGGGCCCGTGTGTAGCGAGGTCTTGGCTCTGCCTCGACCTCCTGGTCTAGGGACACCCCATAGCGCTCCGCCAATTGCCGCCGTCGCTCTGCCTTGTAGCGAGCAATCCTCTCTGCCTTGGAGTCCGTAGCTGATGACAGGGGCTCGGCTGTGGAGACGTATGCTGGCACTGTAGGGGCAGTGGGGGCTGGATGAAACTCGGCTTGCTTATGGGTTCTGGACTGCCTGTCTGGGGTGCTCATCTGAACACCCGTAGCCTCCAGCTCCTCTCTGCAGTACCTGTGAACTGTGGGAGACCAAGGAAAGAGGTCAATGTCCTGGCTCAGAGACCCCAAGTCCATCTAAACTTGAGACCTTTCTACCCTACGCGTTTCTCTGCTGAGATTCTGGCAGCTCCACTAGAATGTTTTTTTTGGACATGTCACCTTTAACCCCTATTCCGGAAAATCCTCACCTACAACGCAGGGATCACAGGGGTCGGAGGCCCGGGTGTACCGTGGGGTGTCTTCCTCCAGGAGCCGATTAGCCACCAGGCCTGTGTCATTCTCAATGCCCTCCAGGCGGCGGGCCATGCGCTCCTTCCTGTGGGCCGGTGGAAAGAGAGGAATATATGGATAAAACAATTTACCGTTACCTTCACAGACCATCAGGGAATAGTGATGGCTCTATGTTAACATTTTGTCTGCATTTACTTAATCAAGTACATGAAGGAGATGAATGAAAAACTCAAGTTTATATTCAACTTTTGTAAAGACAGTTTGTCAGTGATCAAACCTGTTCATTTCCAAATCGCTTGAGGCAACACTTTCAAAATGCTTCTTCAATTCTGAAACTAAAAGAAGGAAAACCAGTCAAAAAAGAAAGTAGAGGCTGTTGAGGATTAGGCAACTTTGCTGATTTCCTTTCCTGAAACATCCGAAAAAAATATTGATGTTTCTCAGCTGTAATTCATCATAGGTTCATTTTTGTTCAGTCTCCTGGGGAGTTTTTTGTTTTCCTTTCCTCCATTGCCAGAAGGTCCATTAATAATATCTATATTGGCAAATACATTAGCAAACTGCTTTTTGTTTCTTTGACTTTAAAGTAATTTCATAATTTGCCAGAATCCTTTCTCAAAGGTAACTTACAATGTTAGAGTTACACTAATACTTACACTGATTTATTTAGTTGAATATTTTCTACTCAGTTTCAATTCAAGGAAAGTACTGTATCAAACAGTATTGCATACTGTGCTATACAACCATGATGGGGATTTAAACCCAGAGGTTTAAGGTCTCAAAGCATGAGCTGTAGCAACTACACCTACTGCTTTACTTTCACTTATTGTCACTCTATTGTTCAGCATGATGTGTCACTTTGTTGAGAAAAATGCTTTATAATAAATAAAGTGAATTGAACTAGTGTTAAAAACCGAAAAGAGCCATTAACCACTCCAGCAGGTGTTATATGTCACAAACACAATGTTTTATAATAGTGTTGTGGAGCACTGCTGATGCTCTCTCATGAAGGACAGAACCAGGTCCCCAACTCATCTGTCTGCAAGTGCCCTTCCTTCTCACAGTTCAGTCACCCCTGGACTCTGCACACCAACACTTCTCTCTTGACAACCTGAGCTAAGGGTCATTTCAGAAAATGAAATCAGCTTCTGTGCCCTGAATCCCAAGCCTCACCTTTGGGAAGGACTGTGAGGAGATGCCCGTCAATGTCCCGGGTGTTTCTGTCCACGTCAGGTTTGTCACACGAAAATTCGAGCTGAAAGCTGTTACAAGAGGGAAAGTTTGATTTTTTAAAAAAAACGACCAAACATTCTTGAACAAAAGCACAAGTCAACACCTAAACTTTAACATACATTTTTCTAACAACTTTCAACAAAGACGAAGTGATTTACAGTGAATTACTCAATTACACAGCATTTTCACTGTAGCAATTCAGGGAAAGTAAATTGATCAATGGTACTATAACACAAAGCGGGATGTGAATTTGGGACTCGAAAGGCTGCAGCTCTATAGCCACTACACCCCTCAGTTCGGCTACATAAGGGCTCAGTTGAAAAGGTTTCCAAAATGCATCCATCATAGGTTATTCATCTAAAAACTTAGTTTAAAAACAGGTTAAATTTTTTTCACTTTATTTATGGTTTATTAGAGGCATCTTTCTTTCAGGCGATCGTTGTGAGGCAAGAACCGAATGCACGCTATAGCTCTATTAGACACATTAACTGAGTTTAAATATTCAACAAAAGTTTGATTTATATGAAAAAAAGGATGTTTTTGAGTAAAAGATGTACTTATTTCAGTGCACTCTAGGCAAGCTGGAGTCACTAGTCCACCTGAACCATGTGACTGAGGGAGGAAACCCATGCAAACACAGGGAGAACATACAGCTCCATGCAGACTGAGTCGGATAACAGTCAACATTCAATTCAGCAGCCACACCTCTGGGGTATTGGGTAGTGTAGCTGCTATGGACATGGTTTTGTAACTACATTTACTAGTTGATACCTCCGTCCCACCCTCCTGCTGTAGTACCCTTGATCAAAGCACCTACCCTGAATTACTGCAGTAAAAATAGGGTAAAAGTGTCAGCTAAGCAACAGATCAACAAAATGAGCAGGGTTGGTTTGTTGACTCATCACTTTGAGCATCTGGTCTGAATCACTGGGCTGCCTCTGGAAGCAGATGCTACACCACAGTACTCTTTCAGCCTTTACCTCAGAGCTCTGGTCTTCAGCAGTGTGGAGTTGCCAAATCTGACTGGAGTGTCACTCCCACAGCCTGCAAGAAAGAAAACGCCTGAATCACTGAAAAAGCCACAATCGATACAACTCTGCTGCGTCACTTGCAGTTCTGATTGAAGTGGACGATAAAATAACGTGGGTGGGTTGGTGCTGGACACCTGGCAGATAGCTGTCTATGGAAATGCAGAAACATAAAAAACAGTTAAAAAAACTAATTCCAGTTGTACAGTCATGTTTGTCTCAAACAGGGGCCAGGAGTGCTCATCAGCTACCTGTGAAAGGTTGAAGCCCCCTTCCTCATTCCGCAGAGAGCCCCTCAAAGGGCCTTCTGGTTCTCAGTGTTTATCTAAACAGTGGAGCGTTCAGAACATTCCATCCTTGATTTTTGGGCCTAGATGGGAGAGGGAGATGTCCAGATACGGCAAAAGTCTATAAAATCAAAGGTTTAATTAAAGTGTAATATTTTTTAGTATGGTGCTGTATAGTATCACTATAGTAACATTTTAATACCCTAATGTAATGTATAATGAACATGTAATGTGGATGATAAAACGAAACAAAGTGAGCACTGTAACTGAAACATACATACAGTACAGTGAAGTATATGCAGAAAGCAGTGAATAAGGTGCCAATACAATTGGATCAGGACACTGGTACGCGGGGGGGGGGGGGGGGGGG
>UFQX01004323.1:186986-378485 GCA_900497675.1 Arapaima gigas | reverse complement strand
GGGGGGGGGGGGGGGGGGGGGGGGGGTTGTACGACTCTGAGTTGGACCTAAGTCGTTCAGATGGGGATGGTGCTGGCCATCAAAATGTGCAAGGGGGATCTGCTGAGCCCAGTCTCCAACAAAGAGACAAGATATCGTGTTAGGGTGCCTTTCATTTATCTTCTCGTGTCTCATCTATCTCTTCTCACTTTTCCTAAAATCCCAACTGATTTATTTTCATACAACTGGGTAAAATTTGCTGTATAAATCCAAAGTCAGTATCTTGTTCAACAGTACTACAGCAAGTGGTGGGATCTGAACCTGGGCCCCTGGAGTACAAGGCAGCAGCTGTAACCACTACCCCCCCTGCTGGGTGAGATGAGAATTTAGCATCCTGGAGTCCAGAAAGAAGGAAGGGTCACATCGCAGTCCCACAATGACAAAAACTCTGTGAACTGCGACAAACTGGAACTGAGCACAGCCTGCAGGTGGTGTGATGGTTAGGAGCTGTCATGGTGCAGTCTAAAGGTGTTGTGTTCAAACCCCTGTTCCTATTGAAAAACCCTTGACCAAGGTACTTATATTTTACACTATCAAATAATAATCTATTATATTATATTAATATTATATATTCTTGAATATCATATTCTTGATATTTGACAGTATAAAAATGACCCTGCTGTACAAATAAGTAAATCACAGTAAAGCTGAGTAAAACTGTCAATGTCAGTTGAACTTTCAGAAGTTTTTATGAATATTAAAACAGAGATAAAAATAATAATAATAACATTTAAAAGTGTGACTGCTGGAACACCCAATTTCCCTCTGTAAAGGCGTGCAGACGCACGTGGGTCTCGATCCGCCAGCTTTTATCCCAAACGCTCCGAGTCTTTATCGCTTATAAATGTGTCAACTCTGTGTTTTTATAACATCGAACATTTGCGAATGAATAAATGCGAAGGAACCGAACCCCTTACCCGGGGAAACAGCAGAACATATTAAAAGGGGTTATTATTACAACACCGCAACGTCATTTCACTGCCCTGTTTACGCGCCTCTTCACTGCTTCTTTTACTCGCTCCTTTTGCGGTGTTTTTACCCACTTTCTACTCACTCACCCTGCTCCTTCTGCGCGGGTTCGCACGATGGGACGCGCGTCCCTTCCGCTTTCCGCCCCAGATCCGTGGGCTGTGAACCCAAACCGTTTCGTCGCACCCGGGCTCGGCGACGTGCGCGCTCCCTCGTGGGGCGCGTTCGCGGGGACGCGCAGGATAGGCGCTCTGCGGACGCGTAGGGTGGAGTCCCCGTGGGAGGTGGGTGTGAAGTTCCGCCGGCGAGTGATGAGTTCTGGACCGGATTCTAACTAAACTCCCGGTTTTCTCCTCATCCGCATAGAGACGTCAGTCATCGCTGTGTAACGTTAAAAAAAAAAAGCTGGATCAGAACCACGCAGTCCGTAGGATCGTAGAAGAGGATCACTGATGGGGCATCGCTGAGGAAGAAGCACCACTGAGACAAGAACATGACTAAAGGAGCTTCGCTGGCAAAGGAGCATCTCTAAAGGTGCATCACTCATGAAGAAGCAACATCACTCATGGAAAAAAAAGAAGTATCTTGTAGCATCACTGGTGAAGGAGCGTCTGTAAAGGAAGAGAATCGATCTGATCAGGTTCAAACATACCTATTGATAATGAACCTGTAAAGTGGACATCTGGACGGAAACCTAGCCTTAAAACGATCAGTTAAAACGGAAATATATCCATCCATCCATCATGAATACCCACCTATTGCAGGGTCACAGTGGTCCAGAGCCCATCCCAGGTTACACCCAGGACAGGATACCATACTAAACTGATTTTTAAAGAAATATAAAGAACTAAGAAGTATTTTAAACCTTTTGAATTCTTTACTAGATCTTGGTTTTTTCACCCTTGAAGACTGACACTACTGCATTATTTCCAGTGTGAAATAATGAATCTGTACTGACATTAATTACCTGTCCTCTTACCTGGTCACAATCAAACAAGGACCAAATATGGATGTTGAGGATGCTGATGGTGTCAAAAGAAAGTTCATCAGGAGCAATATAGATTTTTCCAAGGCAACACAGAGCTCATGTCCAGACAGCTACCAGAACTCAAGACATTGCCTGCAGTCATTGCTACAAACTGGCTGTGAGGTGCAGAGGGTTGGAGAACTGGAGGGGTGCTGGAGTGTGTGACTGATGTGTGTGTGTGAGTGTGTGTGTGTGTGTGTGTGTGTGTGAGAGCTCCAGACCATACATGGCACCGATTCATGTTTATCACCTCCCCAGACTGCTTGTCTTCACAGGAGTTGCAACAGCTCAAATGGACTTGGCCAGAGCACCTAGAGGTTAAAGGACTATTTAGACAAGGAATGGAGCTGAACACAAACACACACACACACACACACACACACACAGAGCACGTGTTTGTTTTAGTGCGAGCAGAGACTTAGAACATTAAACAACAAGACAGCTGTCAGGTTCTTTCTCATGCAAATATTTTGTGATTCATATTTCTTTTTTTTAGCAGATGCTTTCCTCCAAAGAAACTTACAATTATTTACCCATTTATGTACAAGTTTAATTTTTACTTTGTCAATTCAGGTTAAGTACCTTGATGGTGTGTCCTATGGCAGGAATTGGCCATAAAGGCAAAAGGCAAAAGAAAAGGCAGTAGCTGTAACCACTACATCACCTGTTACCAATGTTTAATATATTTACATTAATTAATATATTTCTTTGAATGTGGCATCTTGGGATGTGAGTGTAAGAAAATACATAAAACCTCAATGTCTGGTAACCTTGTCAAGTGCCGTTGGTAGAAACAACATAAAACCGTCAGACCTGTCTGTGTACCTGAAGTATGTTTCTGTGTGTAAAATTCTGAAAAGCAGCCAGATGAGAAATAGAGAGGAGCCACAGGGGTGTTGAAAATGTTCTTGCTGGACTGAAGGGAGGGCTTTCTGCATGGAGGAGAATCCACAAAGCCTGCAAAATGACCCTTCCCTGGGCCCTCCGCCACTTCTGCTTATAACCAACGTCCAGAGCATCTCGGCGGCCCGCAAGCTCAGCACTCCTGTTATTAGTCCATTAAATAAAATATGGACAACAGAGTTAAACTAGCAGCCATTCAACAGTTTAACACAATTACAATCAGACTGAACACGATGCAACACAACTCATTCTGCTTCCTTTCCGCTTCCCCTGTTGGTAACCAGGCAACCCTGCATCCTTTAAAATTGAATTCTGTTGTTGCATTTTTTTTGTTTCCCCACCCTGTTTCTGTCGTGAGATAGTATCTGTGCTGAGTGCTCCTCAAGGGTCAAGTCCACATGCCAAATTCCCATCAGCCTGGGAGGATGTCGCCTGGAGATCCTCACTGAAGTCCTGGCCTTGGAATCTGTTTGAAACATTGACATTTAAAATGCATTCATTTCGCAGGCACTCTTCTCCAAAGCAACAAAATAAACAAAATGCCATTCGAAGGCAAAGCTTTGGACACAGATACAGGATTCCCAAATGACAGCTTGTTTGCCCGCAGGTTGTTTTTTTGGGCCCAGTGCAATAGCCCAAACTCACTCTGTCCCTCGGAGCTGCTGAATCCTTCCCAGCATTCTCTGTCACAGCTATTTTTCTCCTTACCTTCTGACAGCTACATAAATAAGTCCAACACCATCTGTTACGATTATCTATGGATGTCACCTCTATAGGCAGCTACTTGATGTATGTGAACCAGCAACACGATGGTATCAGACAAACAAGTCGTGCTTTGATCATTCTGTGTCTGAGTTTAAAGCACTTCATCTGCTGCTAATGTACTTTTGTTTACTCTGAATTATGTGCGATTTAGGAGGAAAGTGTTTGATAAATGAACAAATGTAATTAGATACTGGGGCACCGGTTTTTTTTAACTACCAGTAGAGTAATGTTGTGGGAATAAGCAATTAATATTAATAGCTGCAATTATAATAGGTGAACTTTACACAGGCCACCGTGACCAATTTTTTCTTGTTTGAAATATACTGCTGTATCTGAGGGGTTGAATCACATTTGCACATTAACTGCACAAACCTCAGCCAAGCGGAAAACCTCGATATCCAGTTAGCATCCCCATCTCCTGTTTGGGGCCCGACCTGAAAATCAAGCTTTCATGAACCATGAAAGTGCCCATAACTCTTCTGCCTGTGACCTTTTACATGTGAATGTGCCCAAACTCATCGTTCTGGAAGACAGCGGATGCTTCTGTTCCACATGTTCACTTTCACAGGCTTTCGCACTGTTGTCAATTAAACTCAGGATCTGAACATCCGTTGTGCTGCGTGGCATCACAATTTGATAAAGGAGGAAATGAGGTCCCTGTAGACTTCATCCTGTCTCCCTGCGAAGCTCATGCTCCACCCAGTCCTTTGTCCCATGAAGACCAGTAAATATTTTAAATTGCAGGTCATGTTACAAGCAAAGCAGTTTCCAGATGCATTTTCCCAGCAAATCAAAATAAAGACACGCTGCCAATGTTGGGAAAATGTTAAATGATCCCTGATGCCCTCTAAGCAAGCTGGGCCAAGGTGCTTCTACGATTATGCTTCAGTCATCTCCAGGGGTAAATGTGAAAACATCTGCTTTTAACGTGTACACATTTCCAGGGCGGGGTGCCTCAGTTCACTTCCGCTGTCCCTCGGCTGTGCCAAGGCACCCTGCAAGTTGACGAAGCCCGGAGATGTGACCGAGCCAAGGAAGCTCACCGTGAGAGTCTGGCAGAAAAAGCTGTGCTAAAACCACCAGCTGGAGGAACACGAGTGCAGAGCCAGGTCCTGCTGTGGTATCATGTCTGAGTGTCTTTCAGTCATCCCTTCCACACAGGGATGCTGAGTGTGGAAAACAGAGAAAAAACTGGACATCAGAGAGAATATTGCACATTCAAAAAAAAAAAAATCATAAAACTGAAACACAAACTAGACCTTCATGCAAAGAGTTTATTTATATAACAGAGTGTATAATTTTACAATAGATGCACATGACCATATTCTCTCAATTTTGTCTCATGAATACAAAAAGGTAGGTGTGACTTAAAAGAAAAGACAAATGAGTTCTCTTTAACATTCTCTAAAAATAGCTTCTGCTTTAAATACTTGGCATAGTTTTGTAAATAAAAAATATGCAATATGAAAGATAATGGTTACTCATCTGGTAGATTCTCTGTACCAAACGCATATACGTGCATTTCTCTCCTCTTCATCACGCTTTGTGCAAGGAAGAGGAGAGAAATGCCAGCGTGTAGAAAAAAGCACTTAAAATCTCCTATGAAAATAGACAATATTACAACAAGGTGTGCACATTAATTCATGTTGTTCATGTGACCTGCAATATAAAACATTAATGACACCTAGTTCCGCTGGTTCATCTGGTATGTCAGCATGCTGGAGAGATGCGATGAATCCGAGTTGCCAGAAGGGGGCTCTCTTTCTATTGTAACGATGACCGATGAGCAGGTGATGCTCTGGACTACAGGTCACTGCTATGCCTTGTCCTTTCTTAAGCGCAACAGGCTGCTATGGTTTGACAAGCGAGGCCCGCAGTGATCTGAATCCTCTTTCCTATGAGCCAGCTCAGGGTGGCACCCTGGCTGCTACTGGCCCTCTACACTAATGGTTTTGCCGCTTTTATTCCCTTCCCTCAGCAACAGCTGAGCATTTAGCTGTTTGTGTGTCTATAATATAAAACAAGAGACATTGCACACGGCCTTGCATATACAATTTACAATAATAACATAATAATCTGCATATGTACTCTATGTATTCGTCACTGCAAAAACTAAGCGGCCATAACAGCCTATACTGCTTAAAAATGGCATTCGATATTGCACAGTCCTTTCTATATAGTCAACTGAACTTAGCAAACAACCAAATTGTCTCAATTTTTGATGTTTAGCGGCTTCCAGTACTTTGTAAAAAATATATATATATATATATATATATATATATAAGCTGAACAGTAAAAGTATTTATCTTAAACACATACTGGTACTTTGCATCTTCACACTCTGTACTCACTGCATTACATATATTTTTAAATTTATTATAATGTGCCTCTAAATAAAACAAACAAACAACAAAAATTGGATCATTTAACAAAAAAAAGCAATTCTTTAGCATATTAATTCTATTGATAACTGATACCCATAAATTACTCCTATATGAATTCTACGAGTGGTACCAAATAATTATAAAATAGTGTTTTTTTTAATACCTATTGAGGGTTTTTTGGCTACTTCTAACTGTTTATAGCTTCAGCTTATGGAAATAAACTATCATTCACAGAAAGAACAGAATGATCAAATCTGTGGTCATCTTCATACATTTCTCTCATACACTGTTTAAAAAGCATTTTATAAAAATTATATTCTCTACCATGGTAATATACAGGCATACGATATTTCCAGCTTGATTAAAGCCAGGCAAATAAAATATGGTTACATAGAAAATCTGCTTTGGAATATTTAAAATATACTTTTTTTGTTTTGTACATTATTTTAGCTTGACTAGGAATTTTGGATGCGACAAAAATAAATATTTGGAGAAACGTTTTCCTTTAGACAGAGACACCTCCCACACTGAAACAGTGCAATTTCTCTTGGCTGGGTTTTAAAGTGATGACACTGAAAGGGTCTCCCTCCCGCAGCCCCTGAGGAGCCCTGGGCGACCATATTGCTCTCTCTCTCATGCGATTACCGTGAAATGTGCTGTTTGAGCCACGCCCGGCACACTCCTCCTTTGCTGTCTGCAAAACAAAGAGGTGTGAAGCACAGCAGACCTAACGGTATTCAATTATTTACAGTGTTCTGTAACCCAGGCTGGACCCACCCTGCCACCAAGAACATTCTCATTGTGAAAAGGAAAACCTAAAAAATAGGATGTATTAGTAACTCCACGGAAAAAGTACAGGCCAGATCATTTTCCGTTGATATTATACTTGAGCGGGCTGCACCGAAACAGGTGATGTCGACTTCCAAAAACTTTCTCACCACTTTCCGGTTATGAGGTAAAATTTGGCAGCGTCCACGGAGACGGAAACTGAGCAGCTTGCTTGCGGGGCCGTAACACAACCCTGAATTACTGAAACCCTGAATTACTACCTGTGACAGAGCAACTCCGGGTACGAGGGCCGACATAGCAGTTCATGCCAGTGAGGGCGGGTGAGAATGGGGCAGGCAGAATACACAGCGGTACAACAGAATGTCAGCTGATGACAAGACCAAGCAGACAGGGTACAAGTGCTGATGGACCCCAGCCTCAGGACGGGGGTGGTGGGAGGTGAGGGCTTGACATATCGCACCTGTGTAGACAATGCTCGTGTCAGAGAAGAAGGCCATCTGTGTATTGTGAGAATGGAATGAAAGCTTTCCCTGTGGACCGATGGGTCGCGGTGCCAGAACTTGCTGGTCCTAAACCCTCTCCACATGGCTTGGGTCGTAGGAGTCTCCGTGATCCAGCGGTGCACCGCAGCACGTGTCATCTAATGTTATGCAAAAAATGCAAACATTTCATGTTACGAAAAGGAACATGAGATTCAAAGTAGAAGCACGTGATGTATGCTTCAAATCCCATTTTACTGTACAGAGTTGATCACTTACCGAATTATTAAACCAACAGCTAATGACCTGGTCATTTCCACACTAACAAAACATTCTACAAAATCCAATTTCCACTCCCCATCTGTGCAAGTGCGGTGCATTAATTGTCTGGAAGTTGTCCTGAATTCTACAAGGGTGGTCCTTTAGTTACACTTAACAGACAGTGACAGTTAAAATGAACTAGACAGATGAGGACTATTTAACAACAGCTCCCTCTTGTGAAAAAAGTGCTTTATTACACTCTGGAGTTCACTGTATGAGAAGAAGAAACACCACCTGAAAGCAGACAGTTTCTCCACGAAACAAAAGACACAATGAAAAAGCTCTGGTCTTATTTTTATTTTAAATTAACTGTTGTAAGCCAAAGCTGATGTCAGGTTAATGCCAGATACTTATAAAGCATGAATCATTAGTAATGCATTACAAGCAATTTGGTCATTTCTGTTAGCCCTGTTATAGCCAACCTGGAGAAGAACGCCAGCTGAAAATTCCAAATGTAAGATATAAACACGCTCACCTGGGAGGGACTGCACCTCCACGTCCTGTATTCCTGCTTCACTTGAGGCACTGCTGAAGCTTGGGGGCAGCGTGATCTCCCTCTTCGCAACAGTGCGGGGTTGATGTGGCACTGGTAGGTGGTCCTCGGGCTCTGCCTCTGGATGGCTCCAGTCTTCCACCACATCAGCAAAGTCAGAGGTCCTGAGGCTGAGGTGCCCCATCTCACTGTAACTTGTTGAAGCATCCTGCTCCTCTCCCAGGGCATCGACCCCTAATGGGACAGCTCTGAGGTCACAATGATCATTACTATGGTTCAGGGACAGCATATCACTCCTACCAGTGGGTGCAGACTTTGAAGTCACATTTTCAGGAGCCTCCATCATCCCTGGGGGGTCTTCAATGTGGGTGGGATCCATTGACCTAACAAGTATCCCATCGTCAATAGGGTCTACTCTCTCCACCTCTTGTATCTTTGCATCTATGTCTTGTGCATCAGGCTCTTTTTCACTTTGCAGTGGCACATGTGAAATGCCTCCCCCTGCACTTGGTTCCGAAGATTCTCTGCTCGCGAAAACTTCACTTTCTGCATCTCCTGCCCCTTCAGCCTTTCCCCCATTTTGGTTTGCAATTGCTAAAGATTCTGCAGACACATTGATTCCTAGGATCCTGGCTGCCCTCTCTTCTAGTGATTCATTTTCAGGGATTCCCTGGGCACATTTCACCTGGTACAAAGTGCTCAGGTCCCCTAATGGTATGTTGCTGGTGGTCTCATTGATAAGGAGGGTCTCCAGATGTCTCTCTGTTAATGATAGCTGCCTCCTCCAATAATAACAATCAGAACCGATACGATAGTTAGCTCTAGATGGATCTTCTGCTTCAGCTACTGTTTTATGTGGAATCCAGCGGGGACCTCCTTTGATATGGAGCTTCCGACCTCCGACTGCTAGAATATTAGAGCTCTTTGCTCCAACAAAGTGTGCTGCTGAACTCTCTTGCCTCACCTCTGCCGTGATCTCCGTTTTAGGGCAGAAATGATCCTGTTTGAGTGCTGAACTGAATCCAACGATCTTGCATGAGTTTGAAGGAGATCCTATATCTGGGTTACTAACTGTTCGTTTGATTGACATGGTCTTGTTACAGTCTCCAGGATCCTGTGTCAACTGCATGGCATGACAGATGTCCTCATAATCCGGAGGACTTGTCAGTGTGGAAGCATCCTGCATCAACTTCCCAGCAACCCATATGGGCTCAACAGAGGGGTGTACAGTTACACCTACATCTTTGCGTTGGGGTTCCCTCTGAACAGGAACATCTGTCTTGAAGGCCCTGCTGTCAGTCTCTGCTTTCTTTAAGATCTGAGAAGGTATGCTGTAATTTGTAAAGCTGCTCTCTGAGACCCCAGAAATGTCCTCCAGCTGTTGTTGGTTACTGACGCTGACCGCTTTCCCTGCAGATCTGGAGAATGCACTCTTCAGTCCTCTGTATTCAGGATCAGCAGCAGTCCAGCTTTTAAATGTGGGTCTGAACTTTTTGGGCTTACAGTGGGATTCCACTTGCAGGTTCTCCTTTTCTTTTGCAATGTCAAGATCTTGCATCCTGCCATTTTCAAAATTATTGCTGGTGTTGCTCAATTCAAGGATGTCTTTGTATGCCTCATTGAGGTCCTCAATGCACTTATTGACACTGGTAGGCTTTCTGAATGGATCCTGAAGCTCCTTGTTAAAGGACTCTAACTCCTTGATTGCATCCCATGGGCGTCGGCTCACAGGCTTCAGCAAGAACTGGCCAAAGGCCTCTGGGCCGGTGTCCTTCCCTTCTCTTTTTCCTGAGACAAGTCCTGGAAGAGCTGTGCTCTTGGTAAACCGATTGGAGTACGTGAAGGTCCTGGAGAAGGCGCTGTTACTAGAGGGGTTCAGGCTCTTCTGCCCCTTCATGATGTGAAATGTGAGCATACTGCCACAGTCTGTCCCCTCTGTGGTGTTTAGATTGACACCAGAGGTGTGCTGGCCCTGATCTTGGGCTTGGAAGCTTGAAGGGCCTTGCGATGAACCTTCGGGGACCTCACAGAAGCTGGTTTGGGTCTCCTGGTCTCGGTATTGATCACCAGGCCATGAGCCAGAGTATCGCAGCTCTATGTGTTTACTTAACTTGATGGACCGTGTGTCAAGTGGCTCTTTCTGTAGACAGACTTTCCTTGGTGGTTTCTCATGCAACACTCCTCCAGGAGGGTGCTGTAGGACAAAATCTGTTGACAATGTGCTTGGGAGACTTTGGTCTTGCAAGTTGCTTGAGTTGTTTTGATCAGGGTCACTCTGTTCTGCTGTATTTGCAGTTTCGTTGTTATTCAGATCGGAGTATTTCCAGTCAGGCTGTAGAGGGACGGAAACTAAGCAAAAGATGGTTTCATTGAGTTTCCGTTTCACTTGTTTCACTTTCTCTGTGTGGGTGGCAGGCTCAATTTTCTTCACTTGAGTGACTATTTCAGGATAACCTTGCTGTAGGTTCCTATTCTGCCTGGTTGACTGGATAGCTTTGTGGTTCTCATTACAGTTTTGGTCAAAAGCAAGAGAGTCATTATTCTCCTTGTGCATACTGCTGTTCCACCTATTGCCATTTTCATTCTCACTAGGAGATACTTTGCTCAGGTCTGTACTGGAAATGAGCCCCTCTGGGGGGAGGAAGGCACTATCGCGTGTGGATTGTCCTAACACTTTAGCACTGGGAATTTCTCTGTGGATGTTTCTGATTTTGTCTGAGTCAGTTAGAGAATTCCCACACTGTCCACCTGAGATGTGTCGCACACGTGGGTCATGGAAGGGCAAATATTGGACACATCCCAGATGCTGGTCCACATAGCCTGGGTGGATCTGTCTGCTGTAGGCAACAGCTCTTTCTTTCTGGTAGTCCATCCAACAGGTTTCCCTTGATCTGCAAGGCCACTTCCCCAGTTCACAGACTCCTGCCTCTGACTTCCCCTTTACCTGGAAGCTAGTCCCCAGGTCGTGGTTCTTCTGGGCCCCATTCTGCAGTTGTGGTCTTTTGTAAGAGGGAGGAGGTATATAACCTGGAGGTCCCAAACTGGATCCTGCAGGCTCATGTGCAAAATATTCCTGGCTGATCTCCCCACTTTTTGACGTGCGGATTGTTTGGCCTCTCTGCCTGGGTCCCAGGTCCCTAGCAAGCATTTCCCAGCTGCCCCGTGTCTGCTGGTGTGCCTCGTATGAGGGAGGTTTAACAGGTCTGCTGAACATGGGCTTTGGTAAAAGGGAATTGTGGCCAATTGGCCGGCCATTCTCTGTCCACAGATCATGGGCACCCGAACTTCCATGTTGTTTTAGATAAGACCCCAGAGAACTGCTGCTGTCTGCACGCTGACTGTTGTATACGGTTAAACTCTCCCCTGGCAGCCCCCTGGGGAGAGACAGGGACTTCCCTTTGGTTTTGGGGTGAATGGCACCCTCTGCAGGCTCATGGGCCCACACCTGGCCTTCACTGTCAGAGAGCTGGCGGCCCAGGCTAATAGCCGGTCTCCACTCCTCTGTTCCAAGACTCTGGCACTTTCTGTCTCCTGCTGCCATCCAGGGTTCTCGGCTTCCTGCTACTCTCCCTGTCAGCCACATAGCTTCATCCCAGACCTGTTGCTCGGATTTGTGCTCGGCTCTCTGTGGCGTTTCTACCTTCAGCTGGCTGTCTGCATAGTCTAGCAGGATACTGAAGTCCTGGCCTCTTCGCCTCCAGTAGGAGACATCTTTGTTGGATCGGGGGTGGCAATACATTCCATATGGACCATCATGGAACCTAGAACATAAGGAAATGTAAAATGCATCAGTGGAAGTCCACATGATTCAGAAAACAATATTTTACTTAGAAAAGTTCTGTAGAAGTATGTGGATATTTATAAGGACCAGCAAGTGGTACTGAGTAAAAGGATGCCAAAATGACCTGAAGGTTGTCAGTTTGGTTTTACACACTCCTACTAAAGCAGCCCCTTTGATAAACAAACTTAGCCTGAATATTTAAATGAAAGTGTACCTATACTAGACATGTAGATCCAGACAGACACCCATATTTTTACTGAAATGCATGAGGGTTCTGAACACTTCCAAAGTTCCACTGTGAATAGGAAGTGGAGTACAGGTGGGGTACAGGATAACAAAGGCCTCCTGGGCCCTGTCTACAACCCCAAGCTACAGCTCAGGGGGTCAGAGATGCAGTCAAGACTTGCATTCCAGAGATGACCCCCCACAAGAGCTAAGGACTCACCCACCACTTGAGTTCAGGAAACCACCCTGGGTCCGCGTGTCACCGTGGTTACTGCTTCCCACAGCTTCCTCCCTCCTCCAGCTCCTGTCCCTGTGTTCACTTTCACTGGGGCAACCATGTGGCTGCCTGCTGCTGAGAGAAGACCCAGTGTTGGCTTGCTCCGTTCCCTTGCATGCTCCGCCACGGTCCAACCCCGTGCCCTCGGCTTGGTTTTGGGAGTTCCTGGGTGGCTTGTATCCATGAGAGATGAGGAGGTCCTCCACACTGTACATCGCGAGATGCTCCCTGGCAGGATACGTGCCTGCCCTCCCTGCATTCAGGGCTGGGAGTTGGAGCTGGAGCGAAGCTCTGCAGTGCAAGCCATCACTGTGAGCACAGGGGGAGACATGGGAGAGGAACTTAAACACAGTTATCCTGAGGTCCTGTTCTTAATAAACCTGAGTGCAGTTTGACTGCAAAATCCGTACCCCCTTGGATTTTATTTTACTTCATTACTGCGCTTCAAGTCATCTTACCTAATAATTATCAAAAATTCAAATACTGAACATAAAATGGTGAGTTAATACTGACAAATCCTTGCAAATGTATCTCCACACGAGCACCCTAACAACCTTGAAGGTTGACAGAGTTGTCACACTTTGTGTACTAGAGTCTCTTACATTATTTATCCTATTCGGTGGGAATGGAAAGCTTATTTAGAATGTGAAGTTTGTATACTAAGCAACTTACAGTAATCGTGGTGTGTGTTCATACAGTACAGTAACGTTTACTTATGAATTCAGGGCAAGTACTTTGATTCAAGGTACAACAGTATGTGAATCCTGGTCCATTGACTGCAGGGTTAAAGCGCTAACTGCTATGCCATCTCCTGAATTCTACTTTGCACAGTCAACTAAACTTGGTTTGCTCAACTAGGAGTCACCACATGGAAGTCCACTCAGTTGCTGGACTCAACTTCCACAATCATATCTACATCAAGTGAGTTAAAATATTTGTGTGATGATCACACCACGTGAAAAACTGCTTCTGGTTCCTGATTACATCAGCAATCCTCTTAAATTGATAAAAATATGACCTTATCTTGACGTTTACTTATCGTCGTGCTGTAATAACATGAACAACCCGCCCTGACTTTAATCTCAGGGTCCCTCAAATTTCAGGGGCTCCCATTTCATTTTATTGGTCTCAGTCATCTTTGCCAGACTGTGTTGGTGTTCAGAATCAACTGCCAATTCACAAACTAAATTGCACACTCTTCTGGATCCCTGTGGAGAACACAGCCCATATTCAGTGTGATTCACACACCAAACGCCTTGTGCACCCGGAAGAGATTATGGACAAAAAAACAGCTTTTCTATAGAGAAGAATGAGGTACCTCACAACTCCTGGGCTGTGGTTTTGGACATGGGTTTCAAATTAGTCCAGCCTGTCTGGAATTTGTTTGTTATTGGTGTGTGTGGGTTTAGTCCACATGCTGTCCAAAGACATGTTTCAGGTGAATCTGCGACTCTCAGTTGCCCTTAGAGTATAACTACTTGACTGAATGAATGTGTGGTTGATTATTCTGATGAACCCATCGAGGATGTACCCTGCATCATTCCCGATGCTTCAGGGATGGACTATGGATCACCAGGGCTCGGCATCGGATAAGTAGTAACGCATGAATGACTGAATGGATGAATGTCGATGCTTGTAACTGTGGCCTGTATGGTATTGCACTGTTTAGTACAGTAATACTTTTATATTCTAATGTAATGTATAATGAACACGTAATGTGGGTAATAAAATGAAATAAAGCAAGTAGTGTAATTGAAATATACATACAGTACAATGAATGCATGCAGAAAACAGTGAACAAGGTGCCAATATGACTGGATCAAACCACCAGTACGGGGTTGGGGGGTAGGGGACGCTGCACTACCTTCATGGAACTATGGTTCCAATGGTTGGCTGGATGCTGATTATTTTTTGTATTAATGAAATTATTTTCTCCAATAATGCTAATCAATCAGTTAAAAATTTTTATATAAAAATTTTTAACTGATTGACATATATATATATATATATATATATATATATATATATATATGTTTACATATCTTTTTATATTATACTTAAAAGTAGTTTTTTAATATTGATGATTTTTCTGTTTTTTTCTGGAATGTTTTTGTGATGGCCTGAAATCTATAATTCTGAAATCTATAAAACTGATGTTTGTAAAAATTGAAGATAGACATTATCGTACGTCTAATATCCTACTGCAAATCACCTTGGACAAGGATGTTAGCATAACATCCATCTATTCATCCACCCATATATTACCCATAACTGCTGTATCCTGGTCTGGTGTCAGCATAGCAGTAGGTAACAGGAATAATAATAGTAGTAGCAGTAGTTGTAGTGGGAGTAGGAGTACATTTCTGTTAACGTCCTCTGATCATTTCAACAGACCACAGGCAGCAGATTTGGTGAAAAGTATGTCCAGTAAGGAGGGCTAATCATTGCACATGACAGCAGCAGACATGAATGAGGAAAACACCAGAGAGGCTGCTTCTTAAAAACCCTGTTTTCAGCTTGTTCTTTAACTCATATCTATCTTGTCTAAAAATAAGAGAATACATTCTTGGACCCCCAGGCACAAGGCACAACATACGATGATGGCATTGTGGCAAAGCCACATTATGAAATATGTGAGGTCGCAGCCCACAATAAGAGATGAGTATGAATGCATGAAGCATGCCAGAGAGTGTGAAGGGTGGTGGGGATGGATGGAGCACCCGTGCTGGAAACACCACACACTTCTGTGGTGACAACAAGTCTGTCCGCAAACGGGATGAAAGCCACGAGCCATAAATCAGTTTTGCAGTGGTGGTTACTCTTCCCCGGCAAATTCCATCTGGTGGAGTGTTTTCCTGTCATTTGGCTTCGCTGTCATTTGTGCTACGTTCAGTGAGTCAGCTGAGGAGTTCAGAAACATGCCAATGTGCCGGATACACGAAAACACAACACCACATCAGAGGCCAGTGTGAACCAGAGGACATCAAGCGTTCAGGGTTTTGCAGTCTTTAGGTTAATGGTGAATATTCACTCACAGCACAAAGAAGAAGTGGTAAACAAGAAAGGAGTAAACAAACAGCACTAAACAAAAAAACAAATTACAAAAAGTGGAAACATAATTTACTACCTATAGCTACACTTTCACTTTTCTGCAGAGTGGTGTACAACAAATAGAAGTGCATTCCTTCAAAGATCCATGATCTAAAACCCTCCTCCTACTGCAAAACCCTGCATCAAAGTATTGCCCTTAAATTGATAAAATAATGGTAAGTAGCTTAATGTACACCATGGATAAAAGTGAACAAAAGAATAAAATCTAGCCCCCTTAAATGTCATAAAACTGGGTGTATGCAAAACATTGTGGCAAAAATCCCAGAACTCTATCCTGTTACCGTGTGTCCAACCAGCCCATCTATAGGGTGTCTCACTGTCAGAGTGCAGGTATCTCTTGAGTTTCGAGCCTTTTACTTACAAGTTTCTGTGGATACAAAATTATTCAATCATTTACTGATTTAGGACCAAACATGAGGCTGATTTTTTGCGCCTACAAGTAACAAGACCTGAGTGTGGGGAGATTTTTAAAATTTGCTCTGTAATGCTAGTTACCTTTGTGACTTATGAGATTTCAGCTTATTACGGAATTTCCCGGAACACATTACGCTTTGTAAGGAAGGGGGATACCTGCACCATCATAAGATGATGAAGACAAACATCTACGAAGGCTTAGAGACTTGTGAACAATGTAAAAGTGTGAGAGGATACGCAGAGCTGCTGTGTAAATCATGAATTCTGCTTAACAACCAACACTTGTGCTGAAGGATCGATGGGTGGCGCAGTTAAACAGAGCACATAAGTGGTGGCCTGACAGTCAGCAACCTGGAATCTTTGCAATCCCACTTTGGGTCAAGTGAGGGCATCTCACTTACTGACTGATATGCACCGAACCAGTGAATGAGTTTTTTTTCTCATTCCAGAAATGAATGAAATCCTTGGGGTGGCTGTTTGAAGTCAGATAAAACTCCATTTTTGCAGTTCTAGCCAAAATGGGCTTCATTCTCTAGAAGTGTCTTCTGTTTAGGAAAAACAGAGCAACAGAGCCATGCAACTGTCTGGCCTTCCTAAAATACACACATGAAATACAGACTCTCTGGATGACTGCTAAATGACAATCATTATGTTAAAGGTGTAAAATCATGCAACTGAAAGGCAAAGAATGTTTTGTTTCCAAACTGGCACCAAAAATGTATTAACAAATAAAGAATCGTCATGTATTCATTCAACAGTTTTTTTTACAACTTGTATGTTCGCCAAAGTGACACGCCGTTCTCGTGTAGAATTGTTCTTGTTAAGTGGTATTAAGTCTGTGTTGACTTTTGTTGATCACATATGTGTATAGCATTTTTCCAGAAAGTTCTGTCCTTCACTCGTATCCTTTCTGTAGACAGTGTCCACTGTCCACAGGTCCAGCATCACTGTGATTGAGTCCATCCATCTGGTTGCCAGTTATTCACTTCTTGTCCTGCAAATTTTCCAAGCATTGCTGTCTTTTTTTTAGAGAAGAGCTTCTCATTATGTGCCCAAAGACAGATAACTTCAGTCTCATCATTTCTACTTTCAGTGAGAATTCTGGTTTGGCTTGAACCAAAACCTAATGGTTCTTCAGGTTATTGAGGTATGTAGTTTACTGAAGCAACAAGGATGGCCAAATTCCTTGTGTTGTACTTATATTACAGAAGTTCTGTAGTAGAATATTCAGACTTTTTGATTTCAAGATAATGCCTGGTTTTCTGGTGAAGACTAATCAACCCCTGTAAATAGAAAAGTGGTAAATGACCAAACAACTGAACATGTGAAAGACAGAATCAGTGCAGACCGTGAATATGTTTGCAGACGGTGAGATCATGCTCATGGCGGCAGTGGTACTTGGCTCCACTTGGCTATCAACAGATGTTCCTCAGTGGCAGAGAGTACAAAGGCTCCTGTTGTCATACTGCTTGGTGACTCTTTTTTTGCCTTTTCTGATCACCTAATCCAGTTCCTGCACCATGCACTCTGCAACGGGATCTGCAGAGGCCTATTTAAAATACATCATGGACATAGTAACAAAATATTACACATTACTTTAAAACATTTTAGAGTTCATTCTTCAACTCTGGTGCTTATTTTTAATGTGTAATGTTTTATTTAAACTAATTTCGCCTAAGATTACTATATACTGTCATTTCCCAACTGCTCGACTAATATGGTACCAGTCTTCGGAGCTCACAGGCGGAAAGCACGTCCCCCAGTCATGTGGTTAGGCAAAAAGTGCTGTTACTGGCAGGGTTTCTGGTCCCTAACCTTGACATTAACCAAACAGTGACTGCACAGTGACACGGAGCACAACCGAGAGCCCAAAAAGCATCTGACAAAAATTACACTCCTAAAAAGCTTCTAAAGATGAAAGTTAGATTAGTTAATATTGTTCAAAACCACTGGATAATTTCTGGCTGAATGTAAATATTAATCAGTGCCCATCATAGGGTGGGACTGCCTAGAGTTGGCAGAGCCATTATTTATAAAGCAGAAGCAGTTTGATGGAAGGGGCTGCGTGCTTTAGCAGCTCGCCAGTCAGGCCTGGACTCTGCTGACCAATCAGGCTTCACTGGGGGGGAAATGGAACAAGACACGTTTAATCGAACACTGTGGTGAGACGGAACCCGGAGCTGGGAGGTGGCCTGATAACGTCTGCATTCCACCCACACTTAGTGGGTACTTTCACCTCTAAATTTACTACATTTAGGCGTTTTGTCGCCAACAATATCAAAGGATGGGAGCTGCAACTGCTAACTTTTAAAAAGTTGACATTGAGATAAAAGGAAGCTGGAAATAAAAACGGTCATAAATAGTATACAACACATCCTTGCTTCATCTAGTAGATGTGGACCTTCAAGGAAATAGGAAAGCTACAAAACAAGGTCACCGACAGTTCACTGTCAGTCATAATTCAACAGTTGTGCTCTAATGTTTTTTTTGTTTTTATTTATGAGCCTTTTGCTACAGTGTGCACAAAAAATAATAACATTGTAGAAAATAAATACAAACACCAAATAGTTTAATTAGCTGCAGTTTCAGTGGGCGGCACAGCGGAGCTGCGAGTTGCATTGCTTCCTCAGAGCGACTGTACTGTTTGGACATGGCTATGAATCCAGCTCAGTCTGTGTGGAGTCTGCATGTTCTACCCATGTCTGTGTGAGTCTTTTCTGCCCTTCCTAAACGGACAGGACAATGAGAGGGACCGACACAGCATCCACTTTGGCCAATATAACCGCTTGTCATACTGGTGGAACAACACCACTAAAACCCTAGCTAGTTACAGCGGCGCTATTTATTTAACTTATAACATTTTCCTTCCTTAGAGTTAGTAACGTGTGTATGGAAAATTGGGGTCTGGGTCACTGATGGATCCACTACAGGCTCCTTTACTGATCGATACAGAGGGTCAACATCAATCACCCACTAAATCTACAACCAAAAATCTGTAGGAGAACCTGAAAATTGCTTTCTACTGACACTGTCCATCTAATCTCGCAGTTATTTCCATGAAACAAAGGGCAGAAATCCCAAAATCCAAATATGCAGATATAGCAGAAAACAGACAAACAGACATAACAAAGAAGACTCATGGCTGTAATTCCTGCTAACGGACAATGTACAGCATGCTGACCTGGGGGGGGGGGCAGTGAATACTTATCAGTTAAATAATTTTCAGATTTTTTTCAAAATATAATTCTGAAGACCTTTAATACAGGTACTCCCCTACTTATGAGTGCAATGCATTCCTGGAAACCAGGTCGTAAGGTGAAATCTCATAAGTCAGAGATATAATTACTGTTCATTTCAATGGGAAACATCTTTAAGTGGTCCTGGTCCCATAAAGTTACCACCATGTTTGCTCAAATAACACCAAACCCCATCAAAATCATTTCCATTAAAAAAAACACATGTATTTACTTTCATTAATATTAGGCAATATACTACTACTACTACTACTACTAATAACAACAATACTAATAATAATAATAATAATAATAATACAGATGCAGTAGATAAATTGAAATGAGATCTCAAATTCAGACACGAAAATCATGGGACAAACCTTGAAATAAAGGTGCAGACAGTGACTGCAGACAATAACCGTTTGTGTCACCACCTTTGAACTGGGTGTGGCTGTTGTATTTTTGTAGGTATCTCACAACAAATAATAAAAAGGACTCTTGAGTGTCAACCCCCCCCCCCCCCTTTNTGAACTGGGTGTGGCTGTTGTATTTTTGTAGGTATCTCACAACAAATAATAAAAAGGACTCTTGAGTGTCAACCCCCCCCCCCCCCATTTCAAATCAACCTCCATCTATCATACATTTAGTCAGGACCAAATTATACTTGTGCCATCAAACCCAACAGACATAACAAATCTAACACAGATCTCCATGCATTCTTACACTACAGTGGCTGCTGGTGCAAACTGAAAATTCCCCATGCTAGACCCTCATTGCTCACAAATGCAAAAAATCTGCCTCATATCTGGTTGTAACTCAGTATAGGGTATTAAATTCTTTCATTCGTATATGTGAAACAATGTTAGACTTATCTCGGGGATACCTGTACCGTATTTCGTTACTAGCTGTGCTACTCGGGTCAAAAAAGTGTTGTGGTGAAAAGGTGAAAAGAATTTATTATATAATAATCAGCATTGTGTGCATCATGCATATTTTTTAACTTTCACATTTTTCATTTGCGCCCGTATCATGAAAATCTGTCTGTGTGTAGTAAGTACTGTGTGTGGTGTCCGCCCTGTGTGTGGGGCATGAGAAAATTGATCAGCGCATGTGCGAGTGTGTATGAAGTGACCCGTTTGACTTAGTCTTTACAAATCAACTGGAAACTGTCTAAAAGCACAATTCACTAATGTGTGTGTGTTTGACTACGCAAAAACCTAACCTCAGGGAAGAAATACAGTACCTGTGTGCCAAATTTCAGGTCTGTTGCTTGTTCATAAAAAACAAGTAGACAAACAGACAGAGATTCAGCTTTATAGATACAGAGATAACATTACTGAGACCTACTTTTGCAAGAGTGGAAAGAAATCCATTTAAATATGCTTTAATTGGACTTTGGATCTCAGCAGAAAGCAAAAAAATTTATGGGGTGAATACTTTCTGAAGGCACTGTGTAAGCATTACTTCACACGGATGGTGGGCTTGCTAAATTTTACCTTGTTAAATTATTAACTTACACTGTTATGTTATTGAAAAACAGTCATAATTTCTACCTTAAGGCTTCCAGCCACCTCTAAATATCGCTGTTTTAAAGTTTTAGCTGGGACATAATAGAAAACAACTCACGCTAACAGATACAGTGCCTTTAAGTACATACGCAATTTAAAGTAATTTTAGAAATAGTTAAGAAAATGCCATTTAAAAACAAACTCAAAAATGTTTGAATGTTTACAAAACTTTAAGTTGACTGTTCACAATGTCTCACATTCAGGTCTGTTATAGTAACATGCACACACTTGAATACAGGCTTTCCCTGCCTTATGACTGTAATTCATCCCTTAAAAAATGCTTCATAAGGTGAACTTTCGTAAATCCAAAATGTCATTACCATTTATTTCAATGGGTAAAATTTTCATGTGTTTCTATAAAACTGTATGGCTAAGGACTGGCATTTATTTAGCTCTTTTGTAGATACAGCAATCGCTCGGTGCCTGAACTCACTCTATCGCAATTTTTGCTTATAACAACTCTTGAAAGTTAATACCTAAATACTGGTATCCGAATGGGTTCTTTGCTATAAAGTTTTTATCTTAAGTTTATCCACAAAAAAAATCAAAACACAAATAAAAATGAAAATAAATGTAAAAAACAACAAATAACATACAGTAAGATACAGTGTACTGTAACAAAAATACTCAATGTATTGAATTTAAACACTATTGTGCACTGTTAAATTCATCTGAAGCAAAAGTTTGAAACCTGTGCACGCTGGTGTCTTGTCAGCTGTTTCCCCTATTTTTGTTTTGTCTGAACACGTTTACGCAATGTCACTACATTTGCTGTGATTTACCTGTATGATTCAGATTGGATGCCGATCAAACCTCAGAGGAAGAGGAGGAGGAAGGATTGTCATGCAACCTAAAATCCTGCCCCTGCTGGGCAAGAAAACTTTAAAAGACGTTTTAGAGCATGCAAACATGATGATCTTATTAATTAGGAAACATGAAAATGACATGATCAGGAGCCTTGCTTTCAAAAACATAACTGAAGATGCTGTTGCAGGTTATAAGAAGACATACATAAGAAAACTGCATGAAGGCAAAGTTTCATACTGAGTTTTTTCGCCTCACATCCGCCCCTCCACCACACCTCTGAGGGAGAAAACTGACATAGGTGTCTCCCTCCTTCACACAACAAACCTCACAAGCCCGAATTGTCTGGCATTTTTAAACTAAATTTAATTTTTTTAACGAACCTATTTATTTAAATACCAGTGGCAGCACTAACATGTGAAATGTCCTGAAATCCTCATTCAAGGAAAACTGCAAATGATGGCTACTCAGTACCAGTAATGTTAGATACTAATTATATTGAAAATATATAAAAATATTGTGACAGAAACCATGCAAGTAGGGATGTGGTAACACAGTAAAGCGATACAGTCGTAAGACTCCTGAAGAACCTACTTTGGAACCAGTGATGCCTCCTGCAAATTATGAAACACAGAAGGGATGATCTCACTACTCCTCATCCAAAACTGATGACTCGACTTGGAAAACAAGTTCAGTATGGTCAGTACTTTGAGAGTTGATGCCCTGTCAGACTAAACTCATCTGAATGGAAGGCAGGTAAGTCACCTACACTGATTGGATCAAAAAACAGCCAACAGAGCAGCTTTACACCCTGGCGACTGGCCCACGTGATGGGAGACCTTGGCATTTGGTTCCTGAGGTGATGCCAAAACCCACCTGAATCTGATACCACAGTCAAGCTGAGTCACTCACCAGAACAAACATGAAAGAGCTCTGAGAAGCCATGCCAGTGGAACCAAGAGCTTCTTGACCAGAAAATGTTAGCGACACTCTCCCACACCCATGCACTGCTGATGCACCCCCTTTGAAATGTGCCCTGCATTCACATGTCCAGCAGATAGATGGTGCAAGAGCACGCATACGGAACAGCAGTTGTGTATCTAAACTCAGCTCCCTTCCAGTGTTTACAGCTGATATCTGGTGCTCAACAAGATGAGGAACAATGCTCACATTTATGGGATGAACCAGTCAACAATTGCTACTGAATAGGAGTTTGTGGAGATTTTTCAGCTGCTCTAGATTTGTTTTCCTTTTAATGTACCATAGCTCAAACAGAACAAAAACATTTTAAGTTTTCTACAGTATTTTCTTAGCTAATACACCACATCTAAGGTCTGTGAAATACAGCAGTGGCTGACTGTGACTTGGTGGTAAAATTAACTTAATGACTTATGAACAACTTCTGGTCCCAAATGTGCTCATGTGTTGAGTAGCCAATAAGCATAAATTTTCCTACAAATACTAAAGTCTGAATGAGATATAAACAAAAATATCCAGTGATTTAACACTACTAAAGAGAGGCGTGATCAGCAGTAAGACGAACTTCTCCAAGTTGAGGGAAAAAGTCCTGAAGTCCTGACCTGCTGTCTTTCTGTACAGTGATTTGAGAAGCTACTTTTAAAGGTGTTACATAAAATAAAGTTTATGTTATGCTATATTTTTCTGCAGTCTACTGTAGTTTACTGTGGTTTACTGTAGTTTCCTGTTATATACTATTTAATACCAAGCTTTACTATAGTGCACTGCCGTTTACTGAAGTTTACCGTGATTTAGTGCAGGTTACGGCGGTTTAATGCAGTTTTCTGTGAGAAACTGTTTAGTACTGGGCTTTACTATAGTGCACTGCCGTTTACTGAAGTTTACCGTGATTTAGTGCAGGTTACGGCGGTTTAATGCAGTTTTCTGTGAGAAACTGTTTAGTACTGGGCTTTACTATAGTGCACTGCCGTTTACTGAAGTTTACTGCGGTTTAGTGTCGTGTACCGTGGTTTACTGCAGTGTACTGTAGTTTACCGTTGTGTGCAGTTGTGTACTGTAACTGACTGTATTGTACCGTGTTGTTCGACAGTATGCTGTAGTTTACCCTGCTTTACTGTGGTGTGCTGGGGGGCACGTCCTCGCTGTGCGGTGTGTGTGGAAACAGGACACAGGAGTAAACAAGCTGCGCGACCCAGAGAACAGCCGCCATACGCAGCACTGCAGGTACCGCGCCAGAGACCGCGCGCGCTCTCGCGCCCAGCAGACATGATCTGCAGAAGGACAGAGCGCGCGGACGGCGCCCGCAATCGCATCCGCAGCCCCTCTTGCCGGCGTCCGTAGTCCGCCGCGTTCTGCGGACGCGCCCCGGTTTGCGCGCCCCCCCCCCCCCCGGGATCCGGCCGGTAAACAGGGAGGCCGTTATCCGCACCGCGCCGGCATCCTCCCCGCGACACGACGCGGGACCCTCGGTCCCCCAGCGTAGCACCACTCCCCGCACAGAGGACACGCGTACCTGGAAGCTGCCGACCGCTGCGGTCGCGGGCGCGGTCACGTCCACGGTCCCCCAGTTCAGCAGCGTTCGCCGGGTAGTGCTCAGCATGCCGCCCGCGGGAGGTGGGGGGGTGAAGAAGGGGCTCCTCCGAACGTGGAACGTCGGGGTGAGGATGAAAAGTGATGATCGTGATGATGAAGATGAGGAGGAGCGCTTCCTCCCGAAGTGGGAGAAGTTGGAGGACGCGGCTAAGGCGCAGTTTCACCCCCAAACACACAGTCAGCACACTTAAAGACACAGTGTGCGCGCATTGAACACACACACACACACACACACACACACACACACACACACACACGCCCCGCCTGCGTGATTTTAAATGACAGGTAAAAACAAACGTACATTCCATACTTGAGCCTTTCTTTGCTCGTTTAATTAGAATTTAGTACATTTCAATATATACACATTTATAAACATTTTATAGGCATTCTATATATGTAACTTTGGTTATTTCCATGTATACATTATTCATATCCATTTTTCCCAAAAGGTTTCATGCCTTCTACACATAACCTGTTTGACAAATATAAGCCTGGGCTCATTTTCCTACCAAAAAAGGAAATTCTGGAATTCAACACTGTTGACACAAATTTTAACTGGAGTCCAACCTGGTTGAAGACAAACACTGTCCGGTGTGAGATATACACTGGCTTTCAAGACAACAGTTCAGTCCAAGTTTCTGTTTATGCAGCTTCCATTGCTTAAAATGAAGCCATTTTATATGCAGGAAATCTAGTTTACATGGTTTGATCTGTGTCTAATCCTACCCCGAGATTTTTCTGTCCATGTAATAACAGGTTTGTGATCCTTGCACAGTACACAATACCACGGTATGTTTCCTTCCTACTCGACCGGCATAAGCAAATTGTGTTGTGTGTGAAGTTTGTAACCGAGCCTTGCCATCCATTAATGTCCAGCACTGATATACTGTGTAATACACTGTCTCCGCATACTTCAGATGGTGAAGCTGTAGCTGTTTACAGATGCAGATATTTTTCAGTTATTTATTAACCCCCTTCACCCAATATGCATACTTTCTTCATTTATCTCATAGTTCTGGTATAAAATTAATTTTGAACAGAACTTGTACTTATCCTCCAAGTCAATGGATGACAGTAAAGTGCACCCAACCAATAGTATGGGGACTCCTTAATTCGACTTGCATTCACAGAGTTTACAAATCATGCCGATCAAAGTGGAGTGAATATAGAAAGTTGAGTGGGGTTGACAACATGGCAAAGGGTACAGATGCATACTGGAGAAACAGATCAACAGCTGGAACTGAACAGGAGTTTCTGAAGATTATATTTTTATTTCAATTTTGTTGGTCTGTAGTTTAAAGATATAAGGATTTACAACCTCAGTGTACAGTACTTTAATACCAATATTTTATTTTTTTCCAGGAAACATGCAGTCTATACACAGGATAATTTTTAATACGCAAATCACTTCTTCTTCTTACTGTTAAATTTAATGCTTCACAGCATGTGTAGAAACAGTGTGAACCGTATTAATTTATAGGAGAACTCTCCCATGAACAACATGTTAGTCTGGAATGTTGCATTTGTCTTAAGGTATGAATTAAAAATGTCCAGTATTTTTCGTCCAGCTTTTTCCCATGAAAACGATAGGCTTGCTATAATAACAAACCTTGTGTTTTGTGTGTCCCTTACAGACTGGGACCACTCATTTAAAATATGACGTTTACAAAGAGCCTGCAATTTGGCGTGACTATTTAAAGGTTTTAAACAATCCTGTGGTGTCCTGTGGTACACACACGCAGCACACACACTGTCCTGCTACACCACAGGATGTTGAAAAGAGAAAAACTACAGCACATTGCAGGCCATGCCCACTGTTGGGGTTTTGGGTCTCTTGTTTACCGTAATGATGAACATGACCTGCTGCCATGGAGGAGATTCTGGAATTCTCATGATTCAAGTCTCAAGATTCACTTTACCTCCATTCTGCCCTTTCACAGGTCACAGGTCTATAAGAGAGAATGAAAAGTAGTTTGTCCTGGACCACAGTGCACAGTACAGACATCATGACAACATAGGACTATACAGAAAAATTAAATTGATAAGTGGATGAATCTTTGAATAAATATATAAGATGATAGATAAATAAATACATTACTAATGAATAAGGAAAGTGATGCTGTTCAGGTCAGTGGAGTTATATAATCCAGACTTGATTTTACAGAATATATGGGGAAGGATTTGTCTGGATGTGGTGAAATACAGAAAATTGAACGCTAATTTAAGCATAACGTGTTTTACTACAGTGCTGTGTAGTACTGCACTATGTACTACAATAACATAGTTATGCGTAACATATAATGTCTAACAAACGTGCAATGTGCCTAATAAAATGAAATAAAGTCAGTACTAAACATACATACAGACAGAACAGTGAATTATAAGCAGAAGAGGGAATGAGGGAGCACTTCACTACCTTAGTTATTTTATTTATTTTATTTTCCTTAAAAAGGTGAAAATTTGGTAAATATTTTTAATTTCCTTTATGCATAAAATGTTTTTTTAATATTTATATTTTTCTTTTTTTCTGGTATATTATTACAATCATCTGTAAAATCTGAAATCTATAAAATGAAAGTCGAGTAAATTGAGTATAGGCTGTATTAGGATGTACATGAAAGCTCACCCTCATTAATATGAACACAGTCTGAAGATCTCGGGGGGTCAGTGTCCTGCGGTCCCTGATCACCACCATCAGACCTGCAGGAATTTCTTTGCACCTAGTTTTTTTCAGGCAGAAAGAATGCTAGAATGTTCCTATGGCCAATGCTGTCACTGTACAGTATCAGTGTCCTGTATGTAAACAGGTTTCCCTGCATACTGGAACTTTTTCTTAAAAAAACATAAAATCTTGCATTATTTTGTCTTCCTTAGAAACATCCTCCCAGCGAAGTATATTCTCATATATTTTTTCATCAACAGACATTTAAATGAAATCACATTTGTTTAGAGCTTGTGGAAAATTATGCTGTTTTTGTGTTTTTGCTTTCTGTAATTTGCTCCACATGCAGGACTGTGTTTCTTGTTGAAAGTTATGTGCTTGGTCACTGGGGTCTACATAACAAAACAAAACATTTCAGCCTCATAGTGTTGTGAAGCAGAGACTCTGTGTCATCAGAATGTTGCTGGTTCAGATCCCAAAATGGAATTTTCTACTGCTAGTCTAAAATCTTGGAGTGAAATATCCATCCATCTATTATTAATAACTCCTTTTCCAATGCAAAGTTGTGCTGCTACAAAGCCTACTGAGCAAACGTGATGCAGGGTACCCTCTGGACAGGATGCCAGTCCAATACAGGGCAGTCACACACTTACACTAAGGCCAATTTACAGTCACCAATTCACCTTGCCTTTGAACTGGAGGAGAACACTAGATCATCTAGAGGAAATCCACTTAAAAATAGGGAAAACATATAAATCCCATGCATTGAACTCAGTGCCCAAGAGCTGTGTGCATGGACGGGGACAATGCTTTATGTGGTGTTTTCAAAGTGATGAAGAGAATGAGAACTTCAAACTGATCAGAGATCAGTCATCTCACCTCCTGCCAGGATCTCTCCACAAAGGTGACAGGAGATCCTTTCAAAGCTGGGTTTTTGAGTCTGGATAGGTGACATCACTTCGTGCATCCCTGGAACTCTCGTCTCCATCTTTGAGGCCAGCACCAAATCATACTGTGGCTTCTGTTGGTTCTGAATGAGACCATTGTCTGCTGGGCCTTCTCCTCCCACTGCTCCCATGCCGCATGACGGCACAATGCAACAGATCGGCAGCGTCAGGAGTTTTCAACCCAGGCCCGTTCTTTAATGAGAGCATGAAACAAAGAACACACTAAAGCACACAAACACAGAACAATCTCCCCTCTTTCCTGTTTGAGCTCTTCAAGTAAATCCAGGAATAATTGTAATTATAACCCATCTCCTCTCTTTGTGCAGCAGTAAAACATTAATACAGGTGTAGCAGTTAGCACTGCTGCCTTGCGCTCCAGGGACTCGGGTTTGAATCCTTCTTCCTACAGTACCCTGGACCAAGGTATTCACCTGGAATTTATGCAGTAAAAATGAGTCAGCTGAATAAAAGGGGAAGATTATTTAATAAAGGGCAACATGTGGCATAGTGTTTAGATTTTTTACCTTTCACTTGAAGGACCTGGGTTTTAACCCCACCCCCTGGTGCACTGACCTTAATTAAGGTCCTTAGCATGAATTAATAAAATAAAAATGAACCAGCTGTATAAATGGAGAAATAAAAGTAGCTCAAAATTGTGTTTTGAAGCAAGCATCAGGTGATAAGTAAATATGATACATTTTACCATCACGGTTTTTATATAATATTTCCAAGACACCTAACAGGATGTTGTTGTAAATGAGGAGCTACACATAAACCAGGACTGGTCATTAACACTGTATATACCATCATTTAGGGCCACCAGGATAGAAGAAAAGACGAGTTTGTTCAGCTAAAAAGTTTGGGCACCACTGGCATATAGGGAGAGATCCTGTATTTCAACAAACTTATGGTTTTGTATTGTTACCTTGCTGTTGAAGGTTCCAGGTTCCAATCCCCACTTTAGCAGTAGTGCTACTGATCACTATAGTTACATTCTACAAATACAGTAAAAATGACCCAACTGTTAAAATATGTACATCACTTTGGATCAACTAAATGAAGGTTAATAAACTTTATTTTAAAGTTAAGGTCACTGTATATAGACTGTTATCTGGATAGAAGTATTAAGAATATATTCCTTCAAGACAGCCCCTTAACATCCCCTTCTGATACTCCCCCACCCCAGTGGCTGAGACCTGTGTTCTGTGCTGTTTGGCATTAGCAAAGCTCCCTGGCATGGAGCACATGCCCATTCATGCAGAGCTGCAAACTGGTGCATGCGGGTGGCCTTCTCTCCTGGGTGAGCCCCTCCGTTGTGGTAGGGTGGATTTAGCACTTCCTGAAAGCCTTTTCATGATGTGAAATAACAGTGTAGATGAATAAGGACATTGGGAGGAGCCTTACATTTTTGGGAAAAGGGAAACCCCCATCAGGAAGTCATAGAGACCCTGTCCTTGCTTAGCTTATACAGGGTTTCATAGGGCAAAGAAAACATAATTTTGAAAAAAGCATTAAAATGATAGAGTACGTCGGAAAAACACTGAATTAGAGCCTATCTGGTGGTAGTGTGGTGGGTATTCAGTATTACAGAAACAAACATGTCTCTTGCGCTTTTAAGCATCGAGGTATGCTTGGCTCACAAGTAGCTCACACAGATATAGAAAACTCTCTCAGCAGCAGCTCTTTCGCTGAGATTTAAATCAGCTACCTTGTGGTCCGTTAACCACAACATCTGGTGTGCAGATGCTACGGCCGCAGACTCCACGGTTACTGTGCATGAAGTAGATTGACCGTCTGACTGTTGAATGGCTGCACAGACCCAGAAGGGTCTGCTACATGCTGGCCAAGTCACTGAGCTGGTGGCCCACAATGCAAAATAGGGAAAAAGACAAACAAAATGGGAAGAACCTCAGAATGTGACAGAATGCACAAACAGTTGCGTAATGGGTCTGCTGAGATACAAACATTTTCTAGTTTGTTTAAATTCAATTCAGTTCAATTTATTTTTACAGAGTGCTTCTTCCCAAACAGTGACGCAGAGCTCTGAACAACAGATTGAAAAAAAAACAGGAAAGATATAACAGATATAAAGTAAGCCTACAGGTAAAAGATTAGCTATACATTTAATAAGAAGAGCAACTATACAGGGTAAAAGTGCAAAAAGGTAACGTGAGGCAACTGAGGGAAAAAAAAAACTAACCAAAAAAAGCAGAGGGAGGAAAATAAACCTCTGCAGGTTCACGTGTCAATGGATGCCCACCTGTCCTGGGCTTTTGTACACATAAAAATTATAACAAATTTGATTGTATTTTTGTATCTATTTTTCAAATTTCTGCCTATAATCCCATGAATAAGACTCATTTTTACACACTAAGTTGGTAGATGGCAGTGAAGAGCAGCCAAACAGAATAGGAATGTGAGTCCAAAATTAATTCAACTCAGTTCCACAGCGTTTTGTTTTTACTAGGTGTTCATGAATGATGGTGATCAATAATAAGATGCGGAACATTGTACACAATTAAGGAATAAAACAGTTGGCGATGAATAAGAATTTGTGGAGAAACCATGTTCAGTTATTAAAAAATTATACAATGTACATTAATGTTAACAAAAATTAAACCATACACGGAGTTGCTGGTCTGTTAGGTACACCACCCACCTTCACACAAATTGTACATTTCAAACAGGCATATGTCACATGGCTGTAGTATGTGGTATAACTCAGACAGACCAGTGTTTCCAGGACCGGTTTACGTTCAGCTGAGTGTCAGAATGGGCAAAATGAACTACCTTAGTGACTTTGATCATGGCATGATAATTGGCGCCAGGCTGGTTCTAGCTTCTCAAAAATGGCCATCGTCCTGGGCTGTCCATACACAGCTGTTTCAATACGCTGCCATTTTTACTGAGAATGGTGCAAAAAGCAAAAAAGTACCAGCAACCTGCGATCCTGTACATGAAAACAGCTTGTGGATCAGAGGGATTGAAGGAGAATAACGAGAAACATACAGCAAACAGATGGGCCATAACCAGGCAAATCCCATTCGAATTCAACATTGGTGGATATAAGGTCCTATCAGAATGCATCACTTGGGGGTGATGTCAGACTTTGTCTCGAATGGGTGAAAACAGCCGAACACCATGTCGGGTGCCGAAGCTGTCAGGAAAACACAAGAAAGGAGCATTAAAAGTGGAGCAGTGAGGAGCTGATAAAAGTTGGTTGTGTGAATCCAGGATCCTGGATTTGGCAAAAGCAACTTGAGCCCACAGAACCACTTTTTTTGGTATCAACAGTACAGGTTTAAGGCAGCAGTGTGATGGTATATGGAACATTTTCCTGGCACACATTAGGGCCTCTGATACCCACTGAAGAACATTTGGCACCGCATATCTGAACATTGTTGCTGACCAGATTCATCCCTTCATGGCTGTGTGGCGTTTATCCACACAGACGGACACTTCCAGTATGATGATGCATCGTATCACACAACCTGTATCGTCAACAATTGGCTCCAGGCACATGACAGTTACTTTTCATTGCTTTAGTGACCTGAACAGTCCCCGGCTCTTAACCCGTCGTGCATCTTTCAAATGAGGTAGAAAGGACTGTTTGCAGCAAAATTGTGCCGTCGTCCAGTTTTCAGGTACTAAACAACACAGTTATTCCCAAATGGTCAACATCCACCATTTTGCAGAATCCACACTCAGACAAATTGATACCGTTCTGAAGGGCAAGGAGGCACAACATATAACTATAGATCAGTGTACCTGATGAACTGAAACAAACTCAGTGTAACATGTTAAAAGGTATTTATTCATTTATTATAGCCATATCTAAGATTTTTACCTAACATGTAAATAAGTCTACGAGTGTCTATATTATTAAATGTTTATTGATTGTGACTTAGTTTGAAAATGAATTACAAACAGATTTCAACGCCCAACTTCATTCATAAGTTGAGGAACCAGGGTATTTTTCATTAACATCACATTTGATGTCATTACTATGAAGAGGTGGCATTGTCATGTAGTGGTTAAAATAAGGTTAGGGTTAGGGTTAGGATGGAAGTAACACAACATAAGGGAATGTATGGACTTGAATTCATGCTTAGAAACTCTTATTACTTCTTGTGGGAAACAAAGGACAACCTCTGAAGAGACCTGCTCTTGGTGCCTGTTGGAATGCTCCAGGGAGATATCTGTTCTGGAAGATAAGCCACAGCAGGAATGGGAATGTCAGCTAATCATAGGCTGCTGACGTGCTGATGACACCAAGCATGAAGGCATTTCAGCACACCAAAAGGTTCCTTAACTCAGTACCTGCTTAACAGATACAGCTGAATCGCAACCACCTGAAGATGATGGCTGATGGGAAAAACACCCAAAACAAACGATGGTTCACTTGCTGCTGTAGAAAGTTTTATGTGGAGAACTTCACATGACCCCCTTTCTGCTTCAGTATTGAATCTGGATCTGTTCGTTTGCTTCCTTGTTTAAAGTCAATGCATCTTGGAGCAAATAACTAAAAGGTCACTGAATGTATGGTTACTACATTAAAAAAGTAATTTAATTCAGTCTAACCAGAGATGGGACATTCATAGCTGATTTGGCTTGTTTCTGGTTTATCATCTCATCTTTGATCTTTATTTCTAGGACTGAGGGCAGTTTCGTTACAGCTGAACACATTAGGGTACCACAGCCATTCATACCACCGAAATCACGTACACAGACCAGATAATATGATGCCGACCAGTATGAACACTTGGGCACAATAGTCCCTAGAACATGCACACTTTTAGGCTGGACATTCCACTTTGTTTCATGGGTCCTCGGCCATGTGGTCCCACGCTGTTTTCCATTGACAGATATTTCAGATCCTTGTGGATGCTGGCGTCAAAACATTGAGAAAACTGATTTTTTCCTTATAAAAATAAGGAAGTAATAGAATAAGTTATTTCATTATCCAGTTTTTCAAGATTTGATTAGTTTTCAGGAACAAATTAGGACCAGACAACAGGGCCAAATGCATCTCCATAGGTCTTGCAGAATGTCCTCATATTGTTGCAGTTAGTAGCCTATGAAATGTGTACCTCAGGCCTTCAGCTTCAGGCGTATAGCTGAAAATTCTCAGGTTTGCTTTCAGGTAGATCATGTGGCCAGTTGAAGGACCACTTTGCACAGACTCTGTAGAAACATTTAAGTCTGAGGACGGCAGATCCTGGACTATCATAGTCCCTGTGATTAGAGACCCAGTTTCATTTGACTTGCTTCAAAAGGCTCCTCGCTTCACTCTGGGATCTCCTTCAAAGGCCTTGGCACTCTGTGAAATCCCATTTTTTCATTGTACAAAAGGGGTATGAATCAGAGGGGTGTTTTCTGTGCATACCAAGGGTTAGTACCAGGTCAGCCGCCTCTGATCACTCTCCAAGTTGATCAGAAACTGACAGCGTACATGAGTGAGGGTGTGGAGGGTGTGCATATTTGCATCGGCATCATTATAGAAAATGCTCTGATGATATGGAAAAAATCAGTGCTATAAATAACCCTGGCTTGAATAAATAATGCCAGAACATTTCAGGCCGTTTCCCAGGGAGGACTCAAGAGCCAGTTCATGCTCATCAACTTTAGAACTCATTTAGGCATGACAAGGCTCACTGAAACCAGGGGTGGTACCAAGGTGATTTGGGGGTCCTCTTGACAGCTCCCTCAAAAGCTGAGCAGTTGTGGGCATTCCCCTTTGTTTCCCACCTTGCTGGCCTACAAACCAGACCAGGAGAGGCTTCCTTTACAGGGATGCAGCATGTTTGTGTAGCAAAGAAAGACAGCTTTCCCTCATTGCACTGAAGACTACATTTACATGAATGAATGAATGAATAATGAATAAATGAAAACCTAAGTAATAAACTTTAAGTAAATAAACACCACTCGCAAGAGCGTGTGGAAGAATTTAGCAATTCTGAAGCAATTGAGAGGCTCTGAATTCCAGCTCACATTGGGCAGCAGTTCTAAGAGCCTAGTGCATCTGCTCCATTTCTACACTCTCGCACCCTCTCCCACTCGCCTGGAGAACATTCCGGAGCAGTAAGGTAACCAGCTTCCCTGCAAGTCAAAGGCGCGTGCATGATCCCCGGGCCAGATGCAGGGGCGAGGGGGAAGGAGGGGCACTTAAAAACAGCATAAGCCCTCCCTCCATCACATGACGTTCTGGCCAAACCTGCATTCCAGCATCCCAGCAGGGCCAGAGGATGGAACACATTATGGAAGCAAACACAAACACTTGGTCCAAATGACCACTCATTACAAGGAAACCAGGCCTGGGGGTGTTGGAGCTGGAGTAACAGCTAGCTGATGAGGGGAGGCACTCTCATCATTAAATAACTGGGTACATTTACATGTATAATACATAATGGACTATGTCCGGAAGATGTCCTACAGACATTTCTTAAAAACAACACATTGCACCCTCTAGTGGTACACGGCACAGTTTAAGGATGGACCTCTACACAGCAGTGTAATATGAGGGATACTGACATGGGTCCAGCGAAGGAGATCCTTGTTAAAGATCACAGACACTCCACACGTTCCACTTCCAAAATGAGAATGTCGGGCTGGACCCTGTGGGAGGAGTTTCTTTTGGGTCATGTGTAGGTGGTGCTTCATATAGTCAAAATCCCTTTATCACTCTGGTCCTGGACAGTGAGGGCAGTTCTGTTCCAGGGCTTTTCATCTCAACAAAAATGCTTTCACAGAGTCAGAGAGTCACAAAAACATAGAAAAAGAACCACACAAGTCACTATTTCCCCATTCTAATCATATGTGAAAGTTCTTTCTAAATCTGACCAGGGACAATCTTTTTATGGTAAAACTGAGGAACAGAACATTTATTGAGAAGTAACAGGTGTTAACGTTTGGTGCGTAGGAGTGAAATCGGCCCAGGAGTGATATCAGTGCTGCCTTGCAGAAGGTGACCAATCTTCTGAGCAAACTGTCCTGTGAGCTTCAGCTGCCTGAGGTTATTCATCGTGGAATTGGCCAAAGTTGGACTGGTGCTGGTACCTGTGTGGGTCCCTCCACGGCCAATCGATTGTTCGGTTCAAGGCATGCTGGTAACAATGACCTTTGACCTTCCCCACCACCACACAAGCTGAGAAAGGAGAACAATGTGGCTGCATGTTACTAACTGGTTGTGAACTTTTTTTTACTCCTCCTATTTCTTCTTTTATAATTAGTAGCATCCAGGTGGAGTTACCTGGTGCTTACCTGGTGCAGGTCAGAAAGAGAACAGGTGGAAATGTAAAAAGGAATAAGAAATTATATAGCACCAAACTTTATTGCCCTTTAACTGGTTGCATTTAGTATTTTCTGGTCCAGATGAATTAATGTGTGTGGCGCAGTGTGTGTGTGTGTGTGTGTGTGTGTGTGTGTGTGTGTGTGTCACACAGAGAGATGGGTGCTCGTGTCATATTTTCCTTAAACATTTTGCATTTAGTACAGAAGTACTGCTAGTAGTGTGCAATGCTGTACCTTAGCAGCCAGACCGTCCCAATTGTCCTCCTCCTGATGAACTCAGAAGGACCTGCTGGCACACATCACTTGTGCGTGTGTTTATGTACCCCATACAGAATGATGTGCGCGTTGGCTGTAGTAACATGAGGAGAATTGTCATGGTCTTTGTAGCTGTGCTCAGTGTGATGTATGCTCTGTGTGAAAGTCCTTCCAAACCTTATTTCAAAGACCCAATTTAATATTTTCAACATACTAAGTGGCATTTTCTGCTGTTTAAAGAAGTCCACTACACAGCAACCAAACATAGGGTGAGAAATACCTGTGTGCCAAATTCCAGATCTTGGCCTGAAGAACAAAGTTATGCAAAAAGAACAAACAAGCAGAGTTGGAGTTCTAGAGATATATTTCTTTAGCTAAAGCTACTTACAACATTAACTTACTTACACTGATTTACTCATGTATTCAGCAGGGTGTTTTTGTTTAACTTTATCAATTCAGACTATGCACCTTGATGGAAAGTACTGCAACAGTAATCGAAACTGTAGTCCTTGCAAGGCAACAGCTCTAACCACTACACCACTTGCTGCACCTGACATGCTAACTCTACTAGGGAAGTACAGGAGGAGTAATTTTCTTTAGACAACAGAGCTGGAAAGTTAATGTTTTTTTGCACATTTAAACGTCTCCACATATTCAGTGACATCCAAATAAGACAAACCCCTGTGTGGAACTGGGCACATCAGACACAGAGGCCATAGAATGTGGACTCAGCTGGGTTTTGTCACTGAAAGTGGTCTTGCCCTCTTCCGCTGTTATTTTTTACACATAAATAAAGAACTACAGGCAACATAATCTACAGGAGGTCTTGAACTCAGTGAAAACCCATAACTCTGGTCTTCTTTGGGGAACGAGAGATCAAAGATGACAGATTCCCTCACCAGGAAATTCATTCATTCATTTAAACATGATTCCGCCCCTGCTAATATCCACAGTAAAGTATGCTACTCTGAACCAGGTTAAAAGGCCACACAAAAGAAATCATAATCTTATGTATATAGGGAGGGAAATTAAAAATTTCATTAATACATATTTGTTTTTTTTTCTGAGAAATTCATAGCTGGCTTTGGCTTGCTGTGAATCATTTAGACCAAGGGTAGTTTAATATGCCGAATAAAAGCTGTGGGGTCATTTCACTTACCTGTGGTCCTCATGATCAGAAGACAGAAAACTGCCCCTTTTGGGGGTTGGTGATTCTTCCTTACTGAATGTTTCTCCTCTTGCACCTGCCTCTTTCAGAAATGGAGATTAGGAGCAACCAGGTCAGGATCTAACTTGTGGTCACTTGCCCAAAGTGATGGTGCTGCTTTTATGTGTTAGAAACATTTTGAAACTGTTTGATTGGGGAAAGTTGACAGATTCCACATTTAACTGGTATTTAACTGATCATTAGGCCTCATTTACACTGCAGGTTCTATTGTGGATAATTTTCTTTATAAAATACTGCTGTGATGCTCCTTCATAGTAACCAAGATGATGCAGTTCAAGTGGCTTGGAGATTTCAAACAAAGCACAAAATACTGCTGTGATGCTCCTTCATAGTAACCAAGATGACGCAATTCAAGTGGCTTGGAGATTTCAAACAAAGCACATAGCAGGACACTTAACTTCTGAATTATCCTCAAAACAGAAACATCTGGTCTTCTTTATGACAGAAACACCAAAATCAACACTTGAAACCTTCATCAACATACAAATTTCACAAAATAAGGCCTGCAGTGTTTGGGACGGGTTTTTCTTGTTGAAAATAATAAACAGTAATAAACTGTACTAAAATAATAACAGTAATCAACGTTGTATCCTAACGGTTCAATTTAATGGGCAAAATTCCACCAGGTGGGTAAAAACTGTTGTGCCAGGATACTGTTCATTGACTTCAGCTCAGTATTCAGCAGAATCGTCTACCAGCATCTGGTCAATAAATTGTCCTCACTGGGTCTGAACATTCTCCTGTGCAACTGGATCCTAGACTTCCTGACCAACAGGCCACAGGCTGTGAAGATCCATGGCAACACCTCCCACATTGCCATCCTGAACACTGGTGCACTGCAAGGCTGTGGTTGTGGGCCTCATCTCCAACAGCGATGAGTCGGCCTACAGAGGGGAAGCGGAGCAGCATGTAGTCTGGTGCAACAGCAACAATCTGTCTCTCAATTTCAACAAGACTAAGGAGATGTTTGTTGACTTCAGAAGGACTCAAGCTGCTCACACTCCTCTGTGTATTGGTGGATCAGTAGTGGAGCTGGTGCACAGTTTCGAGTCCTTGGGAGTGCACATCACCAGGGACCTCTCCTGGACCCACAACACAATCCATCTGTTGAAAAACGCACAACAGAATTCACTTCCTGAGGAGACTGAAAAGAGCTAAACTTCCACCGCATCCTCTCCAGCTTCTACAGCCACGGAGAGCATCCTGATCTCCTGCATTTTGGTCTGGTATGGGAACTGCACTGTCTCTGACCAGGGAAGACTGCCCGGTCCATCACCAGGACTTTACTACTCCCCACACAGACTACCTACCACAAGCAATGTATCAGGAGAGCTCATAGCACCACAGCAGCTCCCTCCCACCCTCTCCACTGTCTGCTTTCACTGCTGCCATGTGGGAGATGCTAGAGCAGCCCAAGGGCCAAAACCAGCAGGCTTAGGAAGAGCTTCCTACCACTGGCTGTCAGGTGGCTAAACTCATCTCATCTCGAGTCCGATCACCACCAGCACCAGTGATCACCTCCTCTGCTCATAACTACTGCCATCCACTGTCTTGTGTGTCTGTATGTTTGTTTATGTTTTGCCTGTTTTATGCTTATACATGTATGTTTGTATGTACATAAGTGTAATTGTGTGTGTACGTGTACTTGTCTATTTTCTCCTTATCTATTTATTATTTGTATATACGCTCCACTTAACTTTCACATATACACCGCGGACCCACGGATGTTCATTTCGTGTTCCCTTGTACACCTGCTGTATAAGAGTGTTGGACAATAAATGATTCTCGATTCTCCTGATTCTTTACACCGAGACACGAAGCTCTTGTTTGCCATCCGTTACGGTTATTTCATGACAAATTTAATGATTAAAGGGGATCAAATCAAGAGAAAATGATAAATCTGCAGCTTTTAGTGTTTTAGGGTGAATTTGAGGTCAAACCCGCAAAACAGATTGATATAAACTATTAGTCCTGAAGCAAGCTGAACATGTCTGCACGTGGGAAGTACATTTTACACGTGTACTGTGTGTGTAGAAGCAATTCCTGACAGACAATGGAGAGACACTTCCTTGCTGACAGACTTTCCTCACAAAGCTCATTTGTGTGGAATGACACTGTGATCAGACTGTTCACTACAGCGGTCATATTTTTAAAGATATGGGCATTTTTTTTCCAGTTTACTGTCAATCGCATTGTCTTCACTTATCTATTTTCTACATATCTGCAGCTGAGCAAAGACATCTTCCTCCTTAAGAATGGATGGAAGCAGCCGGTTCCATGTTGGCCAGAGCTGTCACCTCCTGCTTTAGTGCCCTTGATCAAATTACTTACCCTGTTCTGGTACAGTAAAAATTACCCTGTTCCATAAGTGGGAAAATTATTGTAAGTAGCTTAGTGTACAAAACCTTACATGCAGAAAAGTAACAGATAATTGATTCCTCCGTCCATTTTCATTAGCTGCTGTATCCTGGTCAGGGTCGGTCTGGATCCTATCCTAGAACCCCTGGGCTATGAAACTACACCCTGGGTGGGATATAGCCCATTGCAGGGTGTGAGATAAATGAAATAAAAAAATAATGACAACATAAGATTGTAGATTTTAGCAGCACTCAGTACAGGCAGAACTGCCTTGTAAGTTGTTTTGGAGAAAAGCATTCGTTCATAAATATAAATATAGATAAATATAAATATCCAACCATCCACACATCCATTATCCTTAAGCACATTATCCTGGCCAGGGTGAAGGTAGTCACTAGGTGCTAGGCTATGAAACTACATGCAATTGCAGGATGGCCACATTCGCACACAGGGGCAGTGTAGAGTGAGCAGTTAACCAGAAATGTGTCTTGGGACTATGGGAGGAACCCAGAGCACCTGGAGAAAACCCAGGTAGACACAGTGAAAACATGCAAACTTCAGACAGTAAATGTAACTAAAATTTCACAAACGGTGAAGCCACCTCCTGGCCACTGGGGGACATTCTGCATCCTGAAATGCCTGGTCTTCCTGTGAGCCCATTAAAAAAAAAAAAAGTACATTAAACATTAGTTTCACATCAAGGTCTCCACCTAGTGGACGTGGGCAGGAGATTCAAGTAAGATGTGATTTTTAGACCATTGATTAAATGAACAGGTTTTACCACAAAGTTCCTATGTAAGATCCTTGCAATGGGAGCTGCTATCGAAGCCTTAACACCCTTCACACAGCACCTGTCTCTACAGATGTATAAACACAGTGGAAAAATGTAAGCTTTTCTTGAGCTTGAACTTGTACCAAAAACTGAGAGGAAAGGATGGTTCATGTTGAGAAACTTTAAACACAAGGCTGATTGGTTCATTTGCCCAAAGATCATCCCTGGAGCTCATTTTCATTGTTTCTGTGCCCCCATACCCTGCATATTGCTATTCTGACAGTAAAAAACATACAGAGTTGAGAGCTTTTTAGTGGACGGCTTTGGGATGAGACCTATGGCACCAAGTCAGGCAAAGTAGCCCCCTCACTGAGTTTTTTACATGGTTTTAAGGGCCATTTCTTGTAGCACTACTACAAGACAACTCTGCAGACATGAATTCTGAAAACCTTTCTTTATTAACACACTGTATGCTCAAGATTATGATTCGGTTTGTGATTATGGTTATGGTTGGGGTTCAAGCTCAAGGTGTTGACTTTACTAAGACAGCTGGCTGTGCTGAAGAATGCTAGGTTAATGCTGGAAACACCCATATGGCCAATTCTTGCCCCATAACCCTAGTCTACAGTGTGTGTCACCCTTTAACAACTTTTCCAGCACTCTCCTTAGCAGTAACACATAAACATCCAGAACAACCAATTATAACACAAACCTAGAAAAGTATGAACTATGTGTAGTTCAAACAAGAATGTTGACAACTATTTACAGCAACATGCAGCACTGTTACATTATTATTATTATTATTATTTACATACAGCATTGTATTATTCATGAAAGCGCACATTCTAGGATACAAAAGTGCTTGTAGTTTGTCATTTCATGCTAAATAGTGGCATTTTTGTGTCCAAGCTGAATCACCTCAATTTGAAGATGGCATAAACACGAGCCGCTGGCCTCGATAAAACAACATCCACTGCTTGTAGCGTGGCCACCAGCGAAGGGGGGAGGGTGGTAAGTGCTGTCTGCTGGCAACATCTAATGACATGGGCTGCGTGACATACAGCAGTCTCTGACTCTGTGGATAGTGCAGCAGCAGACAGCCTCAACCTCCCAACTGAAAAGTAACAAGTCACACTGGTGGTGGTGCCAGTTTAACTGTCATCAAAGGGAGGAATAATGCCTTTGAAGTAAATATGAACAAAATGGGACCATGGAAGCAGTATCCACTTAAGCAAATTATCCACTTATCCAGTATCCACTGCAAAAATAAAAGCAAAGGAAAGGGCTGAGATGCACTGCTTAATCTGTGCAACTTTAAATCCTTTTTCAAGCCACACTCAAAGGGTGAAACAATTACCAGTTGTTTCTACAATTCTGAAATAAACAAAGCAACTTTAAAATAACAAATGAATGTAGAGAAAATGTATTTTTAGTTAAGCAACTTGAAGGGAGGTCAGAGCAGAACCACTTTTTCAGCAATAATCCAGTTTTAGGTGCAACATCTGATCATATGAGGGTATTGAAAACATTTCTGTGTTGTGATACCAAACCAACACTCACCGTGCTGTACTGTGCTATGGTATGTCTACCCTGAATGACAGCAATAACTAAACTGGGTTTTTAGACACAGTAACATGACCCGATTTGATGAAACACAATGCAAACTGTTCTCACTGTGAAGTACACATGGATGTTCATAACTCTGGGAGCAATCACATCCTACCGTACAGAACAGACTTCTGTCCTATGGGCTTCTCTGATGGCATCACATGATCTGGTCCTGGTGTTCTGGGGGCTGGAGAGTGCCCCATCACAAGGTTTCTGGGTCATGTGTCTTCCCACAAAGACACACTGATGCTACTCTGTTGGTAAAATGCAGATAAAACCTTCCTCTTGGTGTGACATGCTCAAGCAGCATGGTCTGAACTATTTCACTGAATGTAGACCTCAACAGAGCATGGCAACAGTGGGCCAGAAGAACTCACTGACATTTATTCATGAAACCCATCAGACGCACCCCCTCCCCATGGGCTGGTGCACTTAAACCAGTGGAAACTCCTTCTACCACACTAGAACTTTCTGCCTGGACAACAGACTCACAGAAACAAATAGTAAGATGAAGTTCATCACGCCATTGTTCAGTTGTCAAAGGCAAAGAAGGAACGGCAAAGCCATAGAATCACTGGGTGTTGGACTGTGAAAATACAGCCTGGATGGGACAGCAGTCCAGCTAAGGTTGGCCAAAAACACAAATACAAAGAAACAAACAAACAAACACACACACACACAGACACACACACACACACACACACACACACACACACACACAAACTACTGGCAATTTACAGTAACCAATTAACCTGAAACATGTGATTATACACTATAGGAGGAAACCTGAGCACTAAGAAGAAACTTGCAGAGACACACTGTATTTTCTTTTTTACATTTTCATTTTATACAGATTTTAAAAATAGTTAATTTTATTACATATTTCAATATTACAGCAAGTAGCTCCTGCTGCTACTCAGCACTGTGATGATGATAATGATGTTTTTCCATCCCTGAAACATCCCCATCACCCATCTGTCTTGCCAGTTTGGCTTTTTTACTCCAAGCATGCGCTAGTGAATCTCATCTCTTCATCACCCCTCCATCACCGTGTCACCCCTTTCTTCTCACTGTTCTGTTCCAGTGCAAAAAACAAAAAGCAGTCTGACATACAGTACTGTGCAAAAGTCTTAGGCACCTGTGGGAAAAATGCTATAAAGCAAGGATGGTTCCAAAAACAATGCCATGAATACTTATTAATCAATAAACCTTCTAAAAAGTGCAGTAGACAAAAAAAAACCTCAATCAAATCAATATTTGGCGGGACCACCCTTTGCCTTTAAACCAGCATCAGTTCTCTTATGCAAACTTGCATGCAGTTTAAGGTAGAGGTTGGTAGGTTCTTCCAAACATTTTGAGGAACTGGCCACAGTTCTTCTGCAGACTTTGACTGTCTCTGCATGTCCTCCCAGACTGACTTGATCATGTTGAGATGAGGGCTCTGTGGGGACCATACCATCTGTTGCTGAAGATAGTTGTGTATGACTGAGATTGGGTGTTTGAGGTCATTCTCAGGCTGCACAATGAATTTGGGACCAACCAGAAACCTCCCTGAAGGTAGATAAGAATCTACCTGTACTTCTCAACAGACACTAAAGTTGCATGCCTAAAACTTTTGCACAGTACTGTATATGTCACGTTTGACGTGTAGATGCTCACATATAACAGCTATTGGTGCTGGCTGCAGTGATGTGCAAACAGTAATAACAAAGTATATGTCTCCAAACTTTATTACTTGTAAACTTGTTTCATTTAGTACATATTAACTGTTTGTCTAACACTGTGTGTGTGAAAGTGCAGCAGTGGGATGCTTGTGCAAGTTGGTTAGCATGATGTACGTATGTCCTGCATGTGACGCAACTACGTGCGTGTTTTTTTATTAAGTCTTATTTCAAGTTTCACTTGAAGTAGAAATTTTCAAGATACTATGCAGCCTAAAATGTAATCTGTATAGCTGTATAACTATGCACACTTTTAGGACAGTGCTGCTGGATATGTTGAAACTGATGAACCCCTGATGTCTGTGTTTCGATTGTTGTCCTCATGTTTCTGTCCTTCAGAGTTGCTGTTCCCATAAAAAAATTAATAAAATACTGTATCTTACTGGACCTATGAAACAGTTGATTTCTGTAACTGTAGCTGTAATTTTTTACCGTTTTATTTCAATCAAACTAAACTTTGGCATGGTTACCCTAACTGTCTTTATCATGTCAAACCTTATGTCGCATCTGTGTTTTTCAGTCCAGAAGATGAAGTAAAACATGGTGGAAGGGAGATGGTTTACAGCAGAGGCTCCACCTCTGGGTGAAAAACAGTGACAGAGCAGTGTGCATTTTTTCAGTACAGAGCTACTCTTTGGTACAGGATGGAGTCTCCTCCTCCTTCTCCTCCACTAAGAGCCAACCGGGGCTCTGTAGTAGATGTTACTGGCACTGATGGAACGAACCTTCTTCCCACCTCTATGGACATAGAGTTCATCAAAGTGGTGGACATGTTTTATCCACCTGGGGCCCAAGGAGCATCTATTGAAGAGTGCCTCTGCCAGCGGGACATGGGCAACAAAGAAGAGACCAGGAAACCTGTGGCAGGACCTGAGTGGAAGGACGGTGTCACCTATGGGACTGTCTTCGACTTGCTCTATTTCGTCAACCTAATTTCTAATCCTCAAACAGGCCCCCTCACACACCTGAGCAGAGAGACGGGAGTGCTGCTGAACAAGGTGGGTTTGCAAGGATGTGTCTGTGCATAAGTGATGTACGTTTGTGTCTCATGTCAAGTACAAGTAGGGACAGTTAAGAAGATCACATTGTGTTCCAAAACTGTTATTCCATCCAGTATTTATATGGGCAACAGTTATAAAAAAATTTATCACAAGTCTCTTCACTTCTGTCATTTCACCGTCATTTTATTTATGGAGCTGGTTTAATCCTCAAGACATGTCGCTCTGCTCACAACAGGGTTAACTGTGTGGGTGTGTATGTGCGCATCTGTGTGTGTGTGTATGTGTGGCGTGCCTGTTTTCTGCAGCATTTGGGGAAGTTCAGCTGTGGTTTTCCTCCTTGCTGACTATCTAAGTCTGCTTAGATGGCTGCCCACCTGCTTGTTGTTTACCTCTGTTACCTCAGTCCATCAGAGTTGCAAGGGCACCTGTGGTTGTGAACGTGTTTTTCTCTGCTGCTTCACAGGCTTGGGGCAGCTGCTGAAGGAACAGATGTGACTGGTAGATAAAACTCTTGCTGCAGCATTAATCTTGATGGTAGAGGCATGATGTTCAAAGCAGGCAGCATGCAGGCTATTTCTGTGGTTAGCTGGAGGTCAAAGATCATGCTGGACGTTAACCCCAGTCCCTCATGTTTCTGAGCAGGCGGACTTGGTTGTGAAGGAGGCGAGGTACCGCATTGGCTCAGATGTGTTTCTGTTTCCTTGGAAGCCTACCTTCCAGAACTCTCAGTCAGGCCATGTCCCCAAGGGGACTTTTGGAAAGGTCCACCTGGCCCAGGATACAGAGACAGGCAAACGGATGGCCTGCAAGCTGGTACGTAAAATGTCTCTGTGACTGTGGACATGAGCATTGGATTGTCACACTTAAAAAAAAAAAAAAAAAAACCTATACAACATGTATAATTTGGTTGGTCCATATCGCCTACATAGATTCCTGCAGAGGATTTCCGACCGTCTGAAGTAGTGATCCAGGCTGGTCTCCACCACAGGAATGTGGCACAACTCTATGGTGCCATGCTGTGGAACCAGACTGTGCACCTGTTCATGGAGGCTGGGGAACGGGGCTCGGTGCTGGAGAAGCTGGAGACCTGGGGGCCCATGAGTGAGACTGAGATCATCTGGATCACAAGGCAAATTCTCAAGGCCTTGGACTACCTGCACTGTCGCAGAGTGATCCACCATGACATAAAGCGTACGCTGACTGCTTTCCTCCAGAATATAATTCCCTTCCCTTTACTGGGGTTTAGGTGCATAATGGTGGTCACCTAGCATGAAGAGCCAACAAATTCAAACATACTGTAATAAGAGATTCATGCTTAACTTGCCAAACTGAACCTGACTCATGCTGGACATTGCTGATGTCTTTTTCATACAGGTCCTTGTGGTCTTTTTTAATTTTTAATAGTTTCCGAAAACATGTTTGATAGCGAATTATCAGAGAGTAGAACATATATTCCATTACTTTAAATAGAATAACAACTTCTTTGGACATCCCAATTACCCCCAACCAATTTACCCAAATATTACTTAAAAACTGTTAAACACATGAACCTTTACAACTTAGAACACATTTTCCCTTAATAATGTGAGGAAGATGACAGTGGTAATGCACAATACAGCAATGTGAGCAAGAGACGTGATCCTTTCAGGAGAACAGCTAAAACATGACTGCACCGTCCTCTTGTTACCTTTCCTGGCTGCTTCTGCCCATGGTCAGAAATCTGAGGGGAGTATCACATTGAAAACTCCAGAGCAGGAGTTATTGCTCCGGTGTAAATCTGGTGTACAAATAGGTAAACTAGTAGGGTCAGGGACATTATCTAAATGAATGACTGTAATAGTTAACTACTGTGATTCTCCCTTCAGTGGGCCTATGCACACAGTTAAGAATCCTGTTAACCACCCACCATCACGTTCTTAATTTCACCCTGTCTCTTCCTGGCAGCCAGCAACATTGTCCTGATGTCTTCCAAAGCAGTCCTGGTGGACTTTGGCCTCTCAGCGCAAATGACAGGAGACATTTTCTATCCAAAGGATTTTCGAGGAACAGAGGTGAGTCCCACAGAGAGAGTGAAGACAGCATGTACAGTACTGTGCAAAAGTCTTAGGCATGCAACTTCAGTGTCTGTTGAGAAGTACAGGTAGATTCTTATCTACCATCAGGGAGGTTTCTGGTTGGTCCCAAATTCATTGTGCAGCCTGAGAATGACCTTCAAACACCCAATCTCAGTCATACAGAACTATCTTCAGCAACAGATGGTATGGTCCCCACAGAGCCCTCATCTCAACATGATCAAGTCAGTCTGGGAGGACATGCAGAGACAGTCACAGTCTGCAGAAGAACTGTGGCCAGTTCCTCAAAATGTTTGGAAGAACCTACCAACCTCTACCTTAAACTGCATGTAAATTTGCATAAGAGAATTGATGCTGTTTTAAAGGCAAAGGGTGGTCCCACCAAATATTGATTTGATTGAGGTTTTTTTTTGTCTACTGCACTTTTTAGAAGGTTTATTGATTAATAAGTATTCATGGCATTGTTTTTGGAACCATCCACGCTTTACAGCATTTTTCCCACAGGTGCCTAAGACTTTTGCACAGTACTGTACAGCAAAGCTTAAGAAACTCACAGGGGTGTCTTTGTTGCACATGAGCGTCTCTGCTTGACCAGGACACCTCTACTTCAACGGTGCATCTCTGAACAATACCCTGCTTTATTGTGACACCCGTCTGATGGTCACGTTTGTCCGCAGATGTACATGAGTCCAGAGGTGGTCCTCTGCAGGGGTCATGACACCAAGGCTGACATCTACAGTCTGGGTGCCACCGTCATCCACATGCAGACCGGTCACCCGCCTTGGGTTAGAAGATACCCTCGGCCCGCCTACCCCTCTTACCTCTACATAGTAGGTGTCTTTTTGTTGCTGGAAAATAATAGATGGGTGAAAAAAAAACATCCAGCAAAGTGCATTAATTCTGTATGACCACAAACCAAATATATTTAATTTTCACAATATACATTTTACTAATAAAGCAGGTGGCATAAGAGTTATAGCCAGTGCTCGGCTGAGGAAGTTATTACCCTGAACTGACAGAGTAAAAATTACTCCACTCTCTAAAAGGTTAAATCACTGTAAGCAGCTCAGGTTACACTGCTTTGGAGAATAGTTTCAGCTAAAGGAATAAAGAATAATAAAAACCTATAACCTGCAACCTAAACCATACTTTAGGACTCAAGGCCATGTCGTAATGCTGTAAAAATGTATATATTAGTAAGTACCTTGAGACCATGACTTACAGTGGCTGTATACAGTGTACACAGAATGCAGGCATTTCCTGCGATGGCCTGTGAAAGATCTGAGAGTGTGTAGGAAGGTAAGAACAGAAAGTGGGGAAACCCAGCATTGGGCAGTTCCGTGCGTGAGTGATGGCAAATGTAGTGCAAGTAAGAGGTCTTTTCTCAGAGTATTAATGCAAGTATGCATTAATATAAATATTCAGCTGAATTATGTAAAGTAAATATTACATGCATAAAATATATGATGATAACTGGTAGAATAAGTGTAAATATTATTTTCTAGGTTACACTTTTTTTGCCTAAACCACATCCAATTCCACAGAAGTGGATAGTGTGGCAGCTGTGAAACCGTAACGACGGTTTTTAAAATTCACACTAAAAAAGAAAGCTCCCCTTTCTCATCACCACAGACAGAGAAACTAGTGGGAACAGTTCTCAGCCATGACCTCCACAAGAGTCACATGCAAAAATGAGGACTGACTGTTGGGAACGGTAGTTTGGCGAGTTTACGCTACCCTGTCTGCCATGGCCTCAAACTGAGCAGTGGTCCCCCCTGCAGATCCACAAGCAGGCGCCACCTCTGGAGGACATTGCAGATGACTGTAGCCCAGCAATGCGCACATTTATAGAATATGCCTTGGAGAGGAGCCCTGGCCAGCGTGGAACTGCCAAGGAGCTGCTGCGACACAAGGCCCTCCAGCTGCTTCAGGAGCACAACCCTCGCTGCCGGAGCCTGGACGAGGGTTCCCATCAGCTGTTCTACCAGCACAGCCAGCTACCTAAAAGTATAGCAGGTAAGGCCGGCTGTCTAACAGTGCGCAAGGTGGTGTTAATACTAGCAGTGGTCAGACATTTTCCCAAATGTTTTCTCCTGCAGACTCCTCACAATGCAGCCATGAGAACTCTGTGCCTATGAGGAGAAAGGGGTCCTTGCATGTCAACCGGGGCTCCCTGGCAGATTATTACAGCCCCCTGTGGACACCCCAGTCCTCAGACTATGGTTAATGCCAGAGATGGTAGGTGGCAGGGGGTGACAGCAACCCTGTGCACAGTGGCCTGGAAATCCTGGCTTTCCCAGCAGGCCCAGCGCACCAGCTCTAGCACATAACCTCAGTGATGACAATGACACATCGAGCTGCGATCAGACAGGGTGCAAAGTGACACACAGAAGACGAGCCCGTGACTCCATGACAGAAAGCAAAGGGCGGACAAGAGAGACACATGCAGCTTGTAAATGTTATCGGCTTCCTGTGGTGACGCTCGTGAGGTCCAGCCCTACATCCCGCATGTTAAAAACATTTTTGATAAATGTTTGTGTGGGTACATGGTTTTTTAAGACAAAATTTTTACATCCACACTGTTTATCTTGCTGATAATAGGAAGCATTCAGAACACTCATATTACTCATAACATTTCAATAAAAGAAATTTTTTGTATTAACACTGTGCTTCAGGGTTTTATCATATAACCCAGACTTTAAAAAGTGACTTTCCAATTAAAGTGATAGTATTACATACGTCTTCGTATTTCGCCTCCCCGCCTTTCAAAACCATCTGTTGGAATGTATATGCTGCAAGAAAACGAACGTAGCTGTACCTGTCCGGTCACAGACGTGGTGTAAATGTGTGTGTTCTGCCTGGACCTTTATGACAGACTGGACACCCCCTGTGGAGCAACACCAATGACTTGGGCGTTTACCACCGTGTTGAGGTTTATTATAGTTGCTCTTCCTGTGTCCACCACAGTGCTGCTGTTCTACTGAGGCCTCAGGCCACACCTGCGTAGCTGAGGGCAGGGGGGATACCCCCCAGGCAGTGTTTCCAAATAGCACGCTCCACTGCCAACTGTGTTGTTACATCACGGCACAAATGCATTATGCCACGTCGGCCACGTGGAGCTGTGTTGTGAATAATTTATTGCTCCTGTCAAACACTGGGTTCGCTGTGTGAAAACAGGGCTCTTATCTGCTACCTTTGTGTTCCATTGATGCTGCCATTTTTTTCATGATGTTGGCTCGAGGTTCATTCGGAGGTGGACAGGTAAAAAAAAAAAAAAAAGATGCTGAAGCACAAAGTGGTTCCATCTCAACTTACACAACCATCCATCCTAGGTTCTAGTCCCCAAAAATACTCCAAGGTTACTTTCAGCAACTTTCAGCCTTTCAAAGCAGCTTTCAGCAACAGGGCACATAGAACTAAAAGGGGTCTTGGATCATGCCAGCACACCATGTCACCATGATGCCCAGTATCTGACATCACTCCTGGTTTCATCTACAAGCCATGTAAATGTTGTTAGACTGTTGACCTACAGGATATCCTCGTTGTCCTGCTGGGTTTTTGGGAACATGTATATACACATGACAGTGAATATAGACTCATTTGCTTTTACTAATGTATCTGATGCTTTTCTCCAAAGTTACTTCCAGTCTTAGGCTACTTACAGTGATTTACCCATTTTTACTACATCACTTCAGGATACTCAGGTATTCCAGCAGATATGTGGATTTGGACCTAGCATATGTGTATTCTGCTGCTATGTACTTGAAGGACTCAGGTCAAAATCCATAAACTTGTGTTTGGTAACTTTTCTCAGATTTGAGGCTCCTACCAGAAGCCTGGGAGTTTGAGGGTATGGTGCCATGTTTTTGCTCCTATGGTTCTGGACTGAGACCAGTGTTGTCATACTTGGGATCTGATGGAGGTTAGGGGTCACGGCACCAACTAGACAAATGGGAAATAAAGACAAGATTAAAACTGCCATTGCCTGGTTTGGAAGGAACTTGTGTCTGTTGGTCTGTCTATTCAGTCCACCCACCAGTTTCTCACAGCACAACAGGGCACCGTGGCAGGTCAGTGTAAGACAAGACCACCAACTCCAACTCACTGTGTGCTAATAGCTCCCCCAGCTGGCAGTAGTGACCATATGTAATTTGTAGTGAGACAAAACCGGTCCATTTTTTTTTTTTTTTTTAACAGACACATAGGGTTTGGGATTCAAAACCATTATTCTAGACTTTCAATGAGACACAGTCCAGTTCAGACCTTGCTTATTTCAGTACTAGCTTTAACTTGCATTAAGTGAAAAAAACAGTTTTTGAGCTGGAATGGGCCTCCTGAAACGTTTTAAAATTGAATATCAATTCACTGAATCATGAAAAATCATCATTAACAATCATAAAAATAAAACAGGGCAATGCAATTGTGATCAATAAAGAGACAAAAAGTAAAAATAATAAAACACATGCTGATATGTCACAAATTAACTGATATTCTTCTGAGCTGAAGACAGTGGTTGCATCATTTTTATCAACAGAGGGCAGTATTTGAAAGTCAAAAAGAGGACGGGTATAATGCAGCATTGTACTTGGAGCCACAAACACCAACACTGCCTTTGCCTTGGGCCCCATTGCGCAAACTAGAAACACATCAGATCCTGACCTTCAAAGTCAACAGGCCAGGGAGTACTGATGGCGGTGACCTCAGACCACCATAACGTGGATGAGAATAAACAACAAACACGGTGTGACCTGACAAACTGTGAGTGGAATCAGCTGAGACAGCTGCTTTCTGCTGCACACAGCCTGCACAGGGCGGGTGTCTGCCTTCTGCTGACACCAGCTATATTCTCAGGATCAAAGTGACACCGAAACATCTTTCAGTCTGACCCCAGGCGTGTTGCTTGTGTCTGTGGTCGGGGGAACCTTTAATCTTCAGCACACGCCTGCACAGACAGGTAGAGATCACAGATAGATCACAGACGGCGACACTCGATGTTCTGAGTAATTATCTGTTAACAAGGCACTCAATTCGTGTAATGGGACAGCAATGAAACTCATGGATGTTCTGCAGTGCGATTCTTTTATTCACACCAAATTCTCATAAAATTCCTATTAAATTTCTTGGCACGGGGAACCTACATTGTTAAATAACGAAATTCACCATGATGGATCCGTTTATGCATTTTGGGAAAATCACGGCATGGTGGCACAGTGAGTAGTACTGCAGCCTCACAGCACCTGGGTTGATCAGGAGTGGGTTTAAATCCAGCTCTTTTTATGTGAAGTTTGCATATCCTGTCCATCTCTGTGTGTGCGTTTCCTCCAACAGTCCAAAGATGTGTTTCAGGCCACTATAAAGTGCCTATAGGATGTAAATGAACGTATGTGAACATCTGCAAGTTTTTCCACTGACCAGTGAACTGGCATCCAGTCCAGGGTATAGTTTCATAGCCTGGTGCCCAGCAATTCCAGATAGGCCCCGGACCACAGAGACCCTAAGTACGTTAAAGCGGTTAATGGTAACGGATGTTTTGAGGGAATGTACCCGGCTAAGTTTTTAACCATATAATTTCAGGATAAGCGCTTTGTTAAATGTGCTATAGCAGGAGCAGGATTTCAGCCAACAACAGTCAGTCTAGACAGTGTTAAGGACTAGGAGAATCTGTGTGGTACCCTTGCTTTAAAGGCCCAAATCTTTCACGGAAATGTCATCTAATATAAGCGCCTCATTAACTATACTTTAAATAATAAAGTAATATTTTACATGGACAATTTGACAAAACCTTTTACACATATTTTCACTATAAAATAAATAATTTACACTGCATATATGGCAGCTATAAATCTATGAAAATGTTTTCTGATGAAGCCGAGTTGCCCACAGGATCCCCATGCTGTGTGGATGCAGCTAACGTGGAGGTGAGTCTGGTCACTTTGAAGAGTCACAGTCTCGGCTCTTTCCTGCCTTCCTCAGCCTTATCAGCCGCTGGAACCCAGAGCAATAATGTCTCCGGGCCTGTCGGCCCACTGCAGAGGGACAGAAGCCAGACCCTCACGCAGATTCCCACGCAGCCAATCAGAAGCGACTGCTCAGCTCAAATCAAAGCCTCCCGATTTGGAGGCAGCTGAAATATTCCCTGGGGACGCCCCGTCTAAAGTCCAAACCGCAGCATTTAAATAACTCCTGCACTCGCCACAGAGCTACACTCATACGGCTGCATTTCTCCGATGGATTGTTTATGCGTGTAAAACATGCAATGATTGCAGTTGAGAGTTTGCGCTGGGAGCATAGTGGGCAAAGTACTGTATGTTAAAGTGTCACAAATTGCACATATGTATACGTAGTCCTGATTGCAATTTTCTACCGTTACGCACCTATTATTATTGTATGTTCATACACGCTGTAAATAACCGAACCATTGGACCATACAGCATTTCTTTACTTTCTTCAAAATTTCCAACTTTATTACTTTAATGTAGTTCTGATAAGTGTGTCTGAATGAGCATCCCCTGTTTTGGGTGTGTTGTGTTCTTTGTATTTAAGACTCCACATCTAGATTTACATCCTATGTCACCACGTACAGCCTCAGTACATTATACTATATATTTTATATAAATTACATAAACACTAGACAGCAATCCCTCAATTTGCAGAATTAATACATTTCAAAAAACAGTCCCTTTACCCCAAGCCCATTAGCCTATTTCTATTATTCTAAATGGGAAATGCATTCCCAGCTCACCCAAAAAACCCAAACCAGCTTTCCCAAATACCACAAAAAACTAACATTTTTAAAGCTACCAGGCATAATTTCAGCACAATATAAAACACTTTGAAACCGAATACCTAATTATTCAAATCTTTAATGAGGTTAGCAGTGGAGAAATTTTTTTAACTCTAGAAATTGAAAATTGGATAAAACAAGCCAAGTACAAGAATTTTGTACATACAAAAAGTTGGTATAATAGAATTTATAAATCAAGGGATGACTATATTAACTTATAGCTTTTATAAGTAAGACCAGCACCACATCATCCATGTCAATATCTGTATGTACAGATGTACGTCGATTTGTGTGTACTCGGACAAATTTTTGGTTGATTTTTCATACTATTTCTTGATTTACATAATAATCTGCTTGATTAGAACAATGCTCAAAAAAAGGGGGCAGAAACTATAAATCCACGCTCACTTTGTGTATACAATTGTATCTGGAGCTGTGCTAGACTGGTGAATATGGTAATATAGTGCCGATTGGAGATGGTGGTCAGTGTTGGAGCTGCACCACATATACTTCCTAGTGTTCAAGCCAAAAAGTTTAGTCTCATCAGACCACAGTACTTTGACATTTTTGCAGCATCTTCCTTTGCAAATGCTTTAGAGGTGAGGCTTTCCCCCCCACCCAGGACTTCTTTCTTGCCACTCTTTCAAAAAGGCTGTTTTTGTGCAATGCCTTGGAGATTGTTGAGCTGTGGACATCATCTCTAATCACAGTCGCTGACTTCTGCAACTCAGAGTGACAGATGGCATCACAGAAGCCTCTCTGACAAGTGCCACTCTTGTTCACTAACTACGTTCAGGGACCTCCTGACCTAGGCAGTGTGGCTGTAGTTTCATATTTCAACCACTTCCATGTGATGGACTGGAGCTCAGATGTATGTTTAGCACCTTTGAGATGGTGTTGCACGCTCTGTCAGATCTGTGCTTCTCTAGAAATTTATCCCTGACTTGTTGTGAATGCTCTTTTGTCAACATTTTGGTTTGCTTTGTGGAAAATGTCTACCACCCTGCTGGTCCTCAGTGACAGAGAGGGTATTTATTCTCATAAATTGAGACCATGTGATCCACCCATTTCCCCACACAGGTAGAAAACAACAAACTGGGTGAGTTGGGAAGGTAGTTCACTGCACCTGAGCAAAAGTTTACCTTGTCTGCAAAGGGGCTGAACACTTAAATCTCACAATTTTGATTTTTACTTTTCTGTAAACTGTTGAAAGGTTTACAGTTTGTTTCTTTTGATTTGACACCATGTATGTTTTATAGATGAGCTGGAAAAATTCTTACTTTAATATAGTGTTTAGAATCTGAGACAATAAAACATGATAGTTTTGGGGGCAGAATACTTTTAAGGCACTGTATGTAGCACAGTGAAAAATGGGTGAATACAGTAAGGATACACTGTGTTACCAGAAACCATGAGAACATAGTTGTAGGTGTTTCTTTGTGCCTGGTTAATAAAACCGTGTATTTGTTTTGCAGCGCTGAACCCTTTGAAATGGGTCGGTGAACACAAAGTGTTTCTTATATAAGCTGTTTGCAGCGTTCTAGTGAAATCTGAGAACATTGTTTGGGGTTTTGGGTTGGGCTGCATTATAATTTTCCCCATAAAAATAATGGGGGTAGCTGCTACAATTTAGGCATTTTCACAATGCAGCCTTTTCAGTTACCAGTTAGGGACATAAATTAACAGAACTGTACAATTGTATGTGCCCAAAATAGTGGTGTTTTATTTTTGTCATCTTACATGACAAAGTAATAGAATAGATAATAGGTAATAGATTTGCTTATGGTTACAGATGTAGTTTTGTTTCAGTTTTCTATAACTTTATAGAAAAGTTATAACATGAGAACTTCACACCACTAGCAGACCCACACACTCTGGATGTGGACTGGGGTACAGTAATGTCCAGGGCAGGGCCACACCCACTGTAACACCATCTTGCCTTGGCCCCTCTGATAGGGGAACAGGGTGTGTATTGGGGAAGTGCAAGTGAGTCTGAGAAGAGATAAACTTGAAAGTAATACAGACAGCAGGAGGCTGAAGTTATTAAATCTCCTCTTTCAAGTGAAGAGCAGGAACTTGAAGGTAAAAATAGACCACACATCCCCACTGTGTGAGAAAGTGGGGAACGGTCTGTATAGTGAAATACACTGGACCACAACTGAGACACAAGACCTCTTTACTCGTCCTTGTGGGACATGCAGCCTTCATATCACGTGAACCCTCCCGAACTGTAACTGTTCCATTTTGAAGGACAATAAGTCTGATTGTCCATGAGAGTACACAGACTGGGCTACCCCGGACGCAAGTGAAAGGCAGAAGCCCATCAGTGTAGACCAGTGTCAGACTGCTGGGTCCATGTTCTGCCACAGGCTGTTCAGATCCATTCAGTTAAGACAGAATCTCAGACAAATTGGTGCAAGTGGGAAGTACAGCTGTATGGTAAAAGGTCTGGAAGATATCCTTGAAAGGAGTTCCATATCTACAAGTACTATTATGAAAGACCCAGAAACTGAAGGATGCTGCACCAAGTTAGAACAGAACTTGTAGAAAGACTAATGAGATTATCATGCTTTGGTCACGTCACGGGAAAACGTGATTTTAAAAAGGATTGGCGCACCTTGGAACCCACTTGCTACAGTACATCTTCAACGTGGAAGGTTGCAACACTTTGCACACCCCAATAAAGTGAAAGAAAATGTGGTGAATACCACACACACACACACACTCTACAAATGTGAAGTAGAAGTATCAGCAGGCATCTACCTCAGCAGCCCCCCCCTCAAAAAGCCTCCTTTCTTTAAAGACTGAACCACTATTCAAAACAGGACTCATAATAGATTAATACTGAGAAGACATGGCCTATAACATAAGTCGCATCAAGTTCTTAATAGCTCAGACTCAGTCAACCCACACTCACTAGGAAAGACAATCTTAATTGTTAAACTCAAGGATGAACACCCCCCCCACCATGTTTCCACATTGCTCCATTTTGAACATGTGCAGGACAAACATGCAGCTACCTGCAATGGCCTTTTACCAGACTTAGAAAAGAACAGTGAACACAGAAGTTGAGTGTTTGTTAAGGAAATGTAGCAAATTTGTAGTAAATACACACCCACCAAAATGCTAAACTGTTTGAAGTGATTGTTTACTGAAAATGGTAAACTGTGGCAGACCTGTGACTGTTGGTCAAAGAGGAAGAGCACCAACCAGATGGGTGGGCTCAATAACAGTGGAAACACCCCTTTCAACATTAAAACTACAAGTGGAGGACAACAGTCTGGAACCACTCTGGCAAGAGAAAAGTGGGCTTTTATTCCCACTAGTATAAAAGTTGTATAACAGGACATCTTCATAAAATGCTTGAGTCAGTCCTGAATAAGTTGATATTGCTAACACTTGAATCAGTTTGTAAGCTATAGTCAACCAAATATGATGTAGTCTTTAAATGCATAGCCAATTTAAAAACTATGCATAAAACATTTGTTTGTGCAGCCAAAAGCATGTTGGTTTTATCATTGCCCTTGAGGAGGTTCTGTTTTTCTTTCCGTGATGCTTATCTCCAGTTTGTCACTGTCAACAGGGTTTTGTTTTGATCTGGACGTTTTGAAACTGTACACCTTCAACTAAAATGTTCCATAAGCACAGTGTAGCACTGTGCTATTTCATTACCCCCCCCCCCCATTTTATCTCCTGTTTTGAAATGGAATACCTGCTCTTGTTATGATAGGCAGCAGAAATGCAGTCAGAGGGACTGGAGGAAGTGCATGTTGTGGAAACTGCTTTGTGGGTACAGAAGGATACTGAGAGGTGTCCATTTGACCGGTCTGGGAAGCCGTCCTATACAGAACTTGAAAAAGCAGGGGATGTGTCTTAAAGCTTAGTGTGCACGAAACAGATTCCCTTTAGCTTTTTTTCTGTCCAGGTGGAAGCTTATAAAGACAAATAGGTGCGCATGAAGAGTTTTACAGCAGCTGTCTGGGTGTTACAACTCTGATGCTGAACAAATAGCAAAATGGTGAAAACTCAGCAAGGCCTGTTCTAGAGACAATGCAATTCAACATGGCATGACACTTCTGGTGGGTGCAAACATTAGAGCAACCAAGGGGGGGAGGGGATCAAGCCCCAGTTGAAGGTACCATGGTTAAGAAATTGCGGTCAACTATGCCACCCTGGGAATTAAAGCCCAGTGAATGGTTCCCCATTAAAATTCAGTTTATTTGCAATGGACTATATTAAAACCAACCATAATAACTGTAAACTCCAATTCTTACAGGCATTTGGGGCTGCTGTAGTCACTAGTGTCAGCAACAGGGAAAAGCCACCTGAGCAGAGAAGTTCCACCACTGCATGCAGTTACTTCATGACTTTTCTCCACAGCAACCGGCACAGAAATGAAAGCGACAACTCCAAGTTGTTGACAGTCCACTTCAACACTGGGATTCCATGTTGCCCAGGCCAACCCAAACACCTCCTTGATCCAGCAAAGATCTTCTGATCAGGTGATCAGAGATCACAGCCAGTTGGCAAGCAAGAGTCCAGGTACAGCTGATCCAATGAATTTCTCCCCTCAGTCCAAACAAACCACAACATACAGCAGGAAACAGACACCATAGATTACAATCCTCAAGCCAGGTCCAGCAATAAAACCCAAGTTTGTCATTCAAGACAAGAACTCCAAAAACAAAACAGCAGCCAACACAGCTGGTAACACCTATGGGAAGTATACCAGTGCTAATAAAAATGATGGCAATATCAATTAAAATGCAAAGTCCCCACCAGCTCCCCTCTACCTTGCTTCCAAGGAGGTTCTTGCACATGCATACACTTCACAGTTCAGAACAGCACAAACACAAAATAGACCCCCACATTGCTGGACAATCCTTTTATAAGGACCCTTCTCAGTGAGCCTAACAAGGAGCAGGTGGAAAATGCCACACCGCCATCAGTTAAGGTGTGTAGACCAATCGATTGCCTCGATCATTGCACCCTACCACATACACTTAGCATGAGTTGTATATGTCCCGTGTTCCTTTGTATCTCATTCTTCTTGTATTTCTTCACTGGCTTCCTGTAGTAGCCCATATCACGTTCTGCACTCTGGTTATGATCTGCATGACGATAAAAGGACTTGCACCTTGATACCTACAGGAGCCAATCACCACCTACACCTCAGCAACAATGTTCTCCTCTTCTTTCTTAGGCAACAAGGGATCTATGATTATACATTTTTTGGTTCTTGGTTTTGGCCACAATGTGGTGGTACAAACTTCCTCTGCTACTCAGAGCTGCCTGCCTCTTTCAGAGCCATTTCTCTCCTGAGCTCCAGAAAGCTACATACATGAATCTAACAATCCTCAAACTTACGATGTACTGAACATACACCTGACTTGCACATATGACCATCAAGCCTAAATAAATAAACAAACAAACAACAGCAACAACTTAAAAAATGAAATGGACAAAAATTTAAAAATAAAGAAAAAATTTTTTAACAATTTGCAAAATTCTGGTAAGCGAACGAGCATCTTACAGCTTATCAAAATATATATAGATGAACAGCTTGTAATTTACAATACACAGTATCTGTATAGTACATGTATGATAATATACCATAATGATAGTGTCTGCAGACAACTGTACAAAACATATATAGCACTATGACACGACTGAATCCTTAAGCTTATACTGTAGCTGAAAAACATTATGAAAATACATTAAAACATTGGACATGTGTAGCTGCGGAGTATGCATGGGTGACATCATAGCATAACAGTTGTGTGAGGTGGACACTGTGCTACACTGTGTTACACACATGGTCTGCCCACACTCAGCCAGAAGTCATCTGCAGCTCCACTGCAGCCCATCTTCTTTCCCCCTCCCTTCCATGACTAAAAGACCAGATAACACACATCATTAGTTGTTCTCACTGATATATCATCCAAGACGCAGACGTGGTAGGTTAATTTGGCACGTATTCTCTCTTTTGTGCATCATACAGAACCGTAGCAATCCTGAAAACCCATCCCATCTGCCCCTCTTGGGCTTACGGACAGAACAGTGGCAAGAGATCACAACTGCTTGAACTTACTGCATCTCGCTGTCATATGACACAGAGTACTGATTTATTTTAAAAAATATTATGAATATACAGTACTTTTTAAAAAGAATTTTTGGTAAAGAACATAGTACTGAATTATTTAATAATGATATGGATAATATGTGGCCAGAAATAAAACAAAATAGGTCATATCTACAAATGTTTGAAAAGAAGTTACTTTGTTATAGACTACACGCTTAGAAATAATCACTCTGTCACGAGTACAATCCCACTTTCGACTGAATCGACTTATGACCAAGTCATCCGTCCCTAATCCGGTTGTAAGTCAAACACTATCTGTAGACATGTTTACAGTGTTTCAGCATATAATGGCTTGAGTGGAAGTGATGTGAGTAACAACTGAGTCATGTTGTCATTCTCAGTCATTCTGCATCCTGTGATCTCACCACTTGTGTGTCTCCTGCGGGGTGGTGCTTTCCAGGCGTTTTTGTGTAGTCGTTGACTTACGTGAATAAAAAAGCCGTCCGAGCAAAAGTGTTAGTGGTGCAAGTGAATCATAGCATCCTAGAAAGTCTATTTCATTGGAACACAAGTTAGATGCGTCGTTGAGGTAAGAATGTGGTGAAGAAAGCGTTGGATATAAGTGAGAGCACAATGTGTGCAATTCATGATAATTTTTTATTATTGACTTAATTTTGCTTTTTGAAACCAAAACTGAGTTCTGAACTACAACAAAACAACTTTGAACAGATGAAAATGGGGAAATGTCACATCACTTTGGAAAAAGCAATGAATAAATGTAAAGTGTTGTCTACCAGGCACAACAGAAACCAGAGGGTAAGTCATTGTAGTTTGTACACTATTTACTTTTTACTACACTGAACACCTAATGAAAAGTATCTTGTAAAGGAACCTTAATGACTTGAACCTGTGATATTTCCATGTGCTGTACAGAAGTCCAGCTGATTGTGGATGTCTGCTCCCAGCCTGGAGTGGTGAGTGACGAACCGGTCTTGGAATCAGTCCTCCAGGGGATGCCAGGGAGCCCCTCTTAGGTCTCAATGAAGAGTCTGAAAACCATGGGCATGTTTAGCCTGAACCACACTTTGCAGATCAGATACCATCCTGTGAAGAAGACAAGCCCCAGTGGTGGTGAGGTCAGAGTTCACAGAGCAAAGAGCTTTTGCTCTTTTCATATTTTCTCAGCTCCCATCTATGGCAAAGGAGACAGGGGAGCTTCCACTGGAGTCAGGAGCTCAACTCGGAATCTGCATCTGCTAAGTGCCATTTGTGCAAAAACTAGAACAGCATCCAGCACTAAATTCCATAGGAAGCTGGAAACCATAAAACACTTATGGGAAATGATAATGCGGTGCTGGCATTTGTATATGTTGACAGTAGGAAATGTAGGAGCTGACTGTTGTGTGAATTGTATGACCTGCTTGTCTTTGTGCATTTGGTCTGTCCACAGAAATTAAGAAAGATATTAGATAGATAGACAGATGAACCACCAATACACAGTGAAGTGTGAGCAGCTTGAGTCCTTAAGAAGTTGACAAACATCTCCTTAGTCTTGTTGACAGTGAGAGACAGATTGTTGTCGTTGCACCAGATTACACGCTGCTCCACTTCCCCTCTGTAGGCCAACCCATTGTTTCTGGAGATGATGCCCACAACCGTGGCGCTGCCAGCATATTAGATTATTTTATTGCTGCTTTATTTGACAACACAGTTGTAGGTTAGGAGGGTAAACAGCCCTGTGCTATGCAATTCGTATTATTTTCATACAGCACACAACATAAAAATATCTCTTGGGAAACTCAGAATCGAAAGGAATCATATTGTTTTCTCTAGCTTCCTCTCTCTTAAGAATTTTTGTCTCTAGTGATAGGCCATTGTGTGAAATGTGACCTCATTTGTTTAAAAAAAAATCAGTATTTCAAGTGATTTGCGAGCACAAAATTATCTGGCTATAAATTTGTAATAGAAAAACATTTTATTTATGTGTAAAAACATTATTGTAATGTCAAAGCAATTAAAAAAAGTCATGTATTTGATATGCTGGAATAACTGATCAATTGCGGGACTGGTCCCCTGCCACCCATTGGTCCAGTCATGAGTTGAATTGTATGTAGAAATTGAGAGGTAAATGTCAAGCATACTGTCAATAAAGACAACCTTTGGTCTCATACAATTAGTAGACATATACAGTTGTGTTCAGATTTATTCATAACATTGGTCAGGTCATAAACTATCATTGCAGGTTACGTGTTTTGGACATTTCACTGATTCTGTGTTACTGATGTGATTGGAGTGGAAACGGGTTCTGCAAACCAGGATCTGCTCTGTTTTTCACTCTTCAGCCTGGGTTGTAATGGGTTGACGGCATCTGGGTTCACTGGTCTTTGAGTGGTTTATGACAACTGGAAGCACTAGATGAATTAGTCACATTTTCAGTTGAAAGATTTCAGCATCCCATCCAACCTACAAAACACAAGTACTACATTTACCAAACAACACTTAACATTTTCACTCATGCGTTTGGTGAAGCTATTGTACCAACGGCTGGTACAAATCATCGTAAACAAAAGTGCAACAACAGACACAAGGCTTAGATACAAACACAAGATTACAGAAGCACAGCTTGCTTGTCTGATACTGCCATTGTCACAGTGTGCATATTCCAGCAGTCACCTGCTGAAATGCCATATAGATTAAAAAAACTGACAGATGAAGAGTGACAGGTGGCACTGCTGTGAATGGAAAATGGGAGGAAAATGGGCCAAAAAGAGGCGAGCTTTGCACCCCTGGCTGAATTCTATTTTGTTCTGTTCTCACCACAAAACAGAAACAGTAGAAACACATGAGAATGATGGATCACTGCTATATGAGTTTTGGGAATGTGAAGCAGCACTTTGACTATCCAGTCAGCTTTTTAAAAAAGATTAATACCTATGTATGTTTTAATGCTTTCTGTCACTCAGAGGTGAATAATGGCTTTTCTAAAGAGGCCAGTCAATACAAATATATATATACACACAACCATAATTTATTTTAGATTATGTTTTTAAAGGATTACTTGAATCCATGGAAATTTCTCCAGGATTAAAATTCTTGTGGCATGTTTCTTTGTGTTTGCTAGATGGGATTTGTGTAGCAGACTTCCTGCAGGCTCAGTTAGGAATGAGTCCATGCCTTGGTAGTGACCAGAGGAAACCAGAGCAGAAACCTAACCACACGTGCTGCTGTTTGTCTGGTGTATTTCCAGCTAACATCCTAACAACTTGTTTGCTATCAATTAGTCCCTCTTTGGAATTTTAGCAGCGTAGATGTTCCTTTAGCAGAAAAGGTTTCTGGGTCTGCTGGCTATGGACAAACTGTTACTTTATATAATGGTCACTTTACACCACAGTTAACCAAATCACGTGTCTCCTGTCATACACCACAGTTCTTCAATGCCAGAGACTCTGTGGGGAAGTGTTTACATTAAGCAAAATACGGTCTTTCTGGTATTGGACATTGACTGTACCTACTCTAGGGCGCGTTTGGGAATAATATCTTTGATCCCAAACTAGGGGATCTCAGTGCTGTTTAAACTAGCGTCTGAATGCTTCATCAGCTTGAGGTAGAAACATTGTTCTATTGTTCTCAGTTTCAGTGGTTGTGGCCAATTATAATGTGTGAGCTTTATGGTCAAGCTTTTCAAAGGTGTTGTATTTCCTTAATGGAACCTTTTTTCTGCTGTATAAGTGGATATTTGGCAGCAAGATCATAAAAGACGTGTTGTTTGCAGGTTTCAGTATGGCTGCCACCCTTCTTACACTGAGTTATAGTACATTGCAGGGATGTGGGTCTTGATATCTGTTTCCAGGTCGCTGGAAGAGAAGCAAGCCCCCCAAAATTGCCAGTGATAAGAAAGCTACAAACCTGGATGATCTTTAGTGTTCGTAAGGTCCTATGCATACAGAAAATGTGTTTGTTGTTTACTATATCAATATTTGGATTATGGAATATACAAACTATTGTCACATATCTAAGACAAGATGCTAATAAATTACTCATTGATGGTAATTATTGAAGTATATGTAATTTAATATTCATCAAGTGTACATCACCATAATGTTCAGCCAACATCCAGAGAGTCAAGCAACTGGTGCCCTCAGATTTAACTGCTGACAAAGACCAACACTATTTTCACATTTTATCATCTCAGATTCTGAACAAAGTATATTAAAAAAAGGATTTTTCCAGCTTATCTATAAAACAACATACATCATTCCAAATCAAAAGAAACAAACTGTAAACCTTTCAGCAATTTACAAAAAAGTAAAAATCAGAATTGTGAGATTTAAGTGTTCATCCCCTTAGCAGACATAAGGCTAACTTTGCTCAGGTGCAGTGAACTACCTTCTCAATTCACCCAGTTTGTTGATTTTTTCCACCTGTGTGGGGAAATGGGTGGATCACATGGTCTCAGTTAATTTATGAGAATAAATACCCCCTCTGTCACTGAGGACCAGCAGGGTGGTAGACATTTTCCACAAAGCAAACCAAAATAAAGACAAAAGAGCATTCAAAACAAGTCTGGGATAAAATCCTAGTGAAGCATAGATTTGAGGAAGAGTACAAGACTACCTAAAAGGTGCTGAAGATACATCTGAGCTCCAGTCCATCACATGGAAGTGGTTGAAATATGAAACTACAGCCACACTGCCTAGGTCAGGAGGTCCCTGAACGTAGTTAGTGAACAAGAGTGGCACTTGTCAGAGAGGCTTCTGTGATGCCATCTGTCACTCTGAGTTGCAGAAGTCAGCGACTGTGATTAGAGATGATGTCCACAGCTCAACAATTTCCAAGACATAGCAGAAAAACAGCCTTTTTGAAAGAGTGGGAAGGAAGAAGCCCTGGGTGAAAACTAGAGGGTTTTGAAGACATCACTTGAAAGATGCGTGACTGTAAAAATGTGACTGGAAGTCTTGTGGTCTGATGATACTGTGGAACTTTGGCTTGAACACTAAATGTGTGGCATAAATCTATCACTGCACATAGCCAGGTAACACCATCCCCACTGTAAAATGCGGTGCTGGCAGGATCATACTGTGGGGATTCTTTTCAGCAGCAGGGTCTGGTCAGGATTGACAGGAAGATGAATGCTGCACAATATGGACAGATCCTAGAGGAAAACCTGCTCTTCTTAGCCAGAAAGCTTAAACTGGGGAGGACATTTGTTTTTCAACAGGACAATGACCCAAAGCCCAACAAAGGAGTGGCTTAAAATGAAGAAAATTGATCTCCTTTAGTGGCCTAGTGAGAGTCTTGACTTTAACTCCATCAAAAACTGTGGCGATACCAAAAAATTACTGTCCACCTCTGGTGCCCAACTAACCTGCCATAGCTTGAGCAATATTGCAAGCAGGAATAGGCAAATGTTGCTCCATTATGTGTCAAATTAATAGGGACTTATCCAAAAAGTCTAGAAAAAGCTAGCTGGAAAAGAAGTGGTTCAACCAAGAACTGGAGGGGGGCTTAATACTTACAAATTGTTGATATTTCAGTTTATGGATTTTATTTTTAAATAGTTTATAATTTTCTTTCCTTTTTGGGCAGCACTGTGAAGATTTACCGAAATCCCAGGTTGTGTCAATCATGTATGTGAAAAAAGAACTGGGGGGCCGAATACATTTTCAAGGTACTATACAATGATTATTTACTGTCATTAAGCTGATACCTTTGTCTGAAATGTCTTACAGGGTCAGATATGTTTCATTAAACTTGCAACAGTCATTCACACATTCAGAGCAAGGTAACACACACACACACACACACACACACACACACAAAGACAAACAATCTCTGACTAATTTAGAGTTACCAATCCACTTGAAACAAGCTTTTAAAGTGAGGGAGGAAAGTGGAGCACCTGGAGCATCAGAGACAGAACATATAAACTCCATGATTTATGGTTTATGGGTAGTTAGATGTACCGTCACCCGTGTGAAGACCTAGGGTCCGCACAGTAACTGATAGATCAGTAAAACTGTTTTGAACTGACAGTTACTGTAACTGTTTCAAACCCCCTTTTGAAAGTCAGATTCAGTTCCTTTTTTCCAGAGAGAAGCCAGATGTCCACGTTTGCTTTCCTGAAGTCCATTTAGGAAACTTGCAAAATTATGCCAAATTATATAAAGCCACGAGAGACTCCAGGCCTCACTGGGGGAGAAATACAGCACCCTGATGCACCCCCACAGATGCTTGTGCTCCACTGTACAAACATCATATTATCCTCCTCTGGTGCCACCATTCAACTCTAAATGGCTTCAGTGTAGACGTGTCCCTGCCCCCAACAGGCCCATTTCCATTTTTTGTGACTTGTGCAAGAACAGGTTTCCTTTCCGGACAGCCAACTAAATGCTGCACTGCACACACTCTGCATGCAGCTTGTAATTTTAGATGTCATTTTACGCCACTCTGCTGCTATAAATATATAGAAATTATATGTATATTTAAAGAACATACATTTTTGTGAGTGTTGCTGTGTTAAATGTGTTTTGTACCAGTAAAAGCTCCTCGTAGTCAGATGCACCGCATATGTAATCAGAAAGCTGGTATTGTAGGCTGAGTCATGGCATACAGGGTGGGGCAAAAGAGGAGGATGAAGAGTCACTGTGAGGTGTGAGGTGGACAGCAGAGAGCAGCACTTTGGGTCCAGTATTCGCTAGAAATCTTCCCATTCTGCAGAGCACTATGGGAGGAGGGTAACTATGCAGTGGGACCTAACAGAGAAAATGTAATGTGACTGAGGAGATACCAGTGGTCATCCACAAAGACAGACTGAAGGTGCAAGGAGGCCTCTTAGATGACATGGAAAATGCAAACAGAGACTGTCAGGTTGATGTGTATGAGGCCACTGGTATCATTCAAGAAGAGTTTCAAACTAATCTCTTCGAGGGTCATTTTTCTTCTGATCTCCTATCAGTTACAGAAATGTATCCGTCACCATCAGTTATGATTATCTGTGCATTTGCTGTCTGAATGGCACTTCTATAGGCAGCTACTTAAGGGATGTGAGCCAACAGTGTGGTCATATGAAACAAACTTTTTAAAGCTCTTTATCTGTTGTTGATGCACTTTTGTTTATTTTGAGTTGTATGCCATTTTAGAGAAAAGTGTCTGAATATAAGTAAATGTAAATTGATAAAATTTCTTCTGGGGTATTGAGGAACAGGTCAGTTGTTGAATTCCACTTTAACTGAAGGGACTATTTTAATTAACATGACCAGAATGCACCTTTTTGAAGGTTTTTTGTTTACTCAGGGCTGTATGTCACAGTCATTAAAAAAAAATGTCACATGAATTAACAAATGTAAATGTAACAGCTACCAGGTGGTCAGAGGAGGACCATGTGTCATGTGATAACGTCCCCCGAGGGGGTTTGTAGATAAGGTTTCCACATCACCTCCCCCTGTGCTCATACTCTGAGACAGAAGGTGGTCTGGATGCCTGTGAAGGAGATATCTGCAACCAGATGCTTTTTGAACCATCATTTTGAGGAGGGCCACAACAGACGTTCCACATCGTGTCTCTCTCGCTCAGTGCCAGAAGCAGGAAACTCTCACACATGAAATCATGCCTCTGTTTTCTTATTAAAAACATGTGGCTTTGATGGCTACTGTTCAAGAATCAATCCCACAATGCCCTGTGACATGGCTACTGGTGGGGTTCAGCACAAAGACTTTTGACTTGGTGCATTTTTCCAGGCCCACCCTTTCCTTGTGATTCATTTCAAAAGCAAGGAGCACAACTTGACTGTTCTGGCAATGTGAAGCGGCTGTCATCATGTCCCTGGAACCACCAGTATCTGCAGAACTCATCAGACTGGCCCTGCCTTTCAAAGAAGCAAACCTTGTATTTAAAAAATGTGCTTTCAAATACACAGAAAGCTGTACTAGCCTGGTGTTCCAAGCCACCGCTGGACTGGGCCAAGATCCTACAGAGGAAAGTGTTAGCTCTTGGGACTCACACACACACGCACAGGCGTGCACACACTTTTCAGCTCTGCCACTCATCACTTCATAAACCATTTCCATTGCAATAACAGTCTCCTTTAGGACTAAGAATACTGACCCATTGTCTTCCTATTGCATAACACTATGCAATAGCCTGAAAGCTGCTCATTTCCCCTATATCTCTATATCTCTATATCTAAAAATTCCCGATTGTCTGTTTGTATGTTTGTTTATTTGTTGTTATTTATGCATGTGTTTGTTTTTCAAGTCACAAACTTAAAATCTGGCACAAGCAGAAGTGAAGCTTTTACAAAGTCAGACACGTACTCACACACATGCCCATACACATGATGTGTGCCTCCAGACAGATCCCAGCTAATCTGTCTGGATGAGGACAAATGGTCCACTACACACACACACACACACACACACACACACACACACACACACACACACACACACACACACAGGGAAATTATAACCGCAGATCTTGTATCCTGTAAAAATCCTGTTAATCAAAAACAGCTATTTATTTAATAAGGATGTCAGAGTAACTGCATTTTACAGCGTAATAAAAGTAGAGTAAAGCTTTTATTCACCACAATGTCCAGTTTCCACGCAGGGCAGTGATTAGATATCATAGTTTTCTGGATCTTCAAATCTTCCCACAACTTGAGGGCATTAACCACCTAGGAAGTTTCTTTCCTCTAAATTCCATGTTTTCCCTCTGATAATGACATGGAAAAAAGCAGAGATAGCTGAAATCCATGCTAGTGTTTTTACAGCAGTACAATCTGAATTTGGAATAAACCCACAGTGCACTTCACATGTGGGACACAGTATGTGTCTGAAGTCATTATTATCTATATTTATATTTAGTGCTATTACACAAATAGAACATATAAAATAGCAAATGGCATTATTTTACGGTCATCTTTATCCTTAAACAAGAAACAGTCAACAATCTGGGTCACTTTGATTTTGGCCAGTTATCATCATTTGCATTATTTAGTTGCTTAGAGTATGCTGTTATGGCCATTTGCAATGCTTTTTGATTTTATAAGCCAAGAAAAGAACATTTCACAGGATCGAAGCAGAGGAGCGGTAAAGTTGGAGGGTCTGCTGCAGAGTCCAGTCCACTGAGGACTGTTCCAATGCACACATTGAAGGCCTTTGCCAGTATCTACAGGCGAAAACTACCCTGTAGCGACGCCGTTGAATGAATTCACGGTCCCCTTCCAACAGCACATCCGGAAATGGCGTTGTGAGCAAATACAACACAATGATTACAATAAGTGCACAGAATGTTCCACAGACAGTGGTAAATGAGATATGACCTGGCCAAAAAAAGCCAAATGTCCCATGAAGGAAAGCAGCCACCTGTTATCCTAGAGCAAACACTGCCTTGCCCATCCCATCTGAGCATGGCTATAAAAATTTCACCATTATCAATTTTCCAGTAGGGTGGGGCTCTGCCAAGCTGTTCTTTCTTGTATGGGTGCCCAAGTTTTTGCCCAAGTTCACTTACAGTGTGAAGTTAAGTACAGTTATTACCCATTTATGCAGCAGGGCTGTTTTTACTGTATCAATTCAGGGTAAACACCTTGATCAATGGCATCACAGTGGGATTGGGATTCAAGGCTGGATTGCTGCCAGGTGACAGCTCTAACCAGTATGCCACGTGCTGTCCCTAGTTAACTGCTATACTAGCTCTAAACTAACTGTAACTTATTTACAGTGAATACACCTGTGAACTGTGTCTATGGGTGCTTCTGCATATTTATTACATTTTTAGCTTGGCAATCCTACCTAGCAGTCTGGAGGAAGCACATTTCCCCCTGTATCACAAGACTCTAAAGGAGGTGACAAAAAGGGTGGAGGAGGGACGCTGTCATGTGCTCGCAGGCATCTGTGAATTTTTTTATGGATTTATATGCAGGAGTTTGTTCAGCAACTGGGGAATGATCTGAAAAGTACTGCACTGACGTAAAGCTGCTAATCCAAGCTTTCACGCTGATCCTAACCATTGTGATCTAGTACAGAAATTCCAAAATAGACTCTAGTAACCACCTGCAAGATGGACAAAGGAGCCACACCAGGATAACTGCAGGACTTGATCACTCTGTACACCCCAGCAAGAATGCAAAGGGTCCAAACTCAAAAGTCCATTGGTTCTTAGTTTTGGCCCCCTTGCGGTGCAACAGACCCACTCTGTAACTGCTGAACTTTTCACTTATCTGTTCTGTATAGCTGCTCAGTGTCTTCAAATTAACTTAAAAAAAAAAAAAAGTATTCTTTCTGCTGCGTGAAGACTCCGGGTTGAAATCTCATAGAACTGTATTAATTGACCTTGGTGTTTCTATGGAGCGCAACATAACCTTTTTGGGGGTGTATGAGCCCTGCTCTGTGGGAACAAGGTCCACTCCTGTGTCCAGAGGGGTGCTTATTTCCACAGTCCAGTGTGGGGGATGGCCAAGAAAAAAAATGAAAAAATGGAGATGCTTGGGAGGAAAACATTTTATTGGGCAGTAACAAAAGTGTATTGTTAGTGAGGGGGCCAGTGTTGAGCCCTTGGGGCTCCAGAGGCCCTGTTTGTGGTTCCACCCTGAGGCCTGGGGCTTGCCCACGCAATTCCTCCTGGCACCAAGCTGTCCGGGGTGGGGAGACGCACCCGGTTCCCTCTCGGAGCATTACTGCTCCCTTTGTTTCCAGCGAATAAGGGACCAGCTACAGAGATGCCCCACATGTGTTGTTTTTCCTGGGGGTGAGGGGCAGCACATTAAAGCTGTTTTAAAATAACCTGCCAGAGACAAACGCTGCCTGTGTGTCTGTCATGGGGGGAGGCGCTGAATCCCGCCGTGGTCGCCTGCACGGAGCAGCCACAGAAATTTGCCAAGGATTCCCAGGGTTGCTGGGCTTAATTCCCCTTTAAAGATCACAGGACAGAAGGAAATGGAGATTTTCTGAATTTCATGTGGGAAACTACAGTGATTCTAATCATGCTGTTATTATCAGCAGATGAGAATCAGTAAAGGGACAAAGACATATTTGTAGCAGTGATAAAGGTGAGTAAAACACACCTGGTGAGTTCTGGAAAGAAAGCTCACCAATGGTTGCTTATGTATGGTAACATTGCAATGGAGGAAAAAATTGTTCTGCTATTTATCTCTTTTCTGTAAAATGACTTAAAATGTTAGGTTTGTACAGTAATGCGCTTACAGTGGTTTACCCATATGTACACCAAGGTAATGTCTGCAGTAGTGATTCAGGTTAAGTACTGTGATCAACGGTACTACAGCAGGAGTAGGGTTTCAAACCTGCGTTCTTTCAGTGAAAGATAAAAGCCCTGACTACTACACCCCCTACTGACACCAGGATGCAGACTACCTCTCAGCACGTGTATGTGGGAAAGTCCTGTATGAAACAGTGCTAAACAGTAACATGCAGGGCCCAGTTTCTGAGAGGTTATTGCTTTTCTATCCCCTATTCAGGATTTTTACATTTTTAGAGGGAAACAATTCCAGCTGAAACCGTTAAGTTGATTCAAAGGAAAAAGAGAAGGACAGGCTGTTGAACCCCTTCTTGAGCCTTTCATACTTGACATATGAGTTATGTCCAATGTGAATGACTCACTAAAATATCCATGTAAGCCACTTTCATTCTTTAAAAATATTAGCAGCCATATTTTGCACTTTTCAAGATGAAAATAAATAAACACCACATACCTTCTGTGAGATCCAGCCCCTGGTCCTGCAAAGCCCTTCCTCCTGTTTGAACAGTAAAATATTTTAATGCACAGCCACATGTTAGATATTTACCAAAAGCTTTTAATAACTGTAATCTGGCTGGAAGTTGAATTTGGGTTTGGCTGCAAGACGGTTGTTTTTTACTGATGCGAAACGACACGCCAGAGCTCATGGACGGCTGCTCTCTGTGTACAGAACGCCATCCGTGCAGCAACATGCAAAAGGAGACACGCAGTAAATGTCTGACAATTAGCATTCCGTCAAACAAAAAAAAAACATTTCTTTTTGCTTCTTCCATTTTTTTAGATGTCTGGCTATTTACAACACTGTACATTTTTTTGATTTAGACAACACCTTTTGCCCAAGCTATGCTTCCTACACTGATTTACTCATTTTTTACTGCATCAGTTCAGGGTTTAGAACCTTGATCAAAGGAGCCGCAATAGGAGGTAGGATTTGAAACTAGATTCTTAAAGTCCAAAGGCAGCCACTGTAACCACTACACTAAATTTTGAAGACATACTCTTTCACAAGGTTGTAGATAAAATGAAAGGCAAACCATCACATACAACATCATATACAACATATATTATTATTATTATTATTATTATTATATTAATGGCAGATAAGTCTGTGCAGTATTAGGATGCTGTTCTGCTTTCAAAATACCTAAAACAGAAAGACCTTATTTAAGAAGAAAAATGGCAGTGTTACAATTTATGCAGAGTTTTTCAGTTTCTCACTAATGATCCAAAGCTTTATCTCCTGGTGGCCATGAACCGCCTGTGAGTCATACAGGGTTTAAGGAAACCTAGCAGACTGGCTGGCGAGGGCCCAGACAAAGCGAGATTACAGAGCTGCGGAGCTCGCAGGAAGGCTCCCTGCCCCGCAGCTCTCAGCTGACACACATTCCTTTGGCTGCTGATCTAATCAGAAGAGAATCGTCACCTCTAGGTCACAGAGGGCTGCGATCCACCCTCTGCTGGGGCCTTCCGCCATTGCTCTGCCACACAGTGAGAGATTGGTTTCAGGTCACTGCCTGAGTGTGAAAAGTGTGTTCACACACCATGATCTCATGAGCATAGCACAGGGAGCGCACAAAGACCTTCAAAGTCGCATGTCCCATTTACCCCATTTACCGCTAACACTACACATCCCTGCCTTTCCTTCAGGTTGTCTAAGTGAAGAAATGGGTGACCACATCCTTGTAAACTAGGACATTTTAGTTTCTTTTTTGGGCTGAGCAGCACCAAAGATCCTGTTTTATTTCAACCACCACCCTCCCTATCACATCGTGTGGTACATTAGCATGGGGGCTGTTTGCTGTCTCTCGGCCCTGGTCGTGGCTAATCCCTCACATCATGTTTGCGCTGTGCTGCTCCATCATGGACACGCATGATCCCGTGCTGACACCTCTGCAGTCTTTTAGTCCCACACAAATTCTGTCTGCAAAGCACATATGCTGCGCAGTTTGAACCCAACTCCTGCTGGAGTCCCTTTGATCACGTAACTTACTCTGAAGTGACACAGTATCAAACACTGTATTAATGTTTACATTAGTGGAAGTAACTTAACAGTATAAGAAGTCTTGGAGAAATTAGTGCACTAAATAAATAACTAACAAAATCACTGTTAATTCAGAGATAATAACCACACTGCGTTCTGCAGTTTTAACAATAGTTTGTGCTTGTAATTTTGTTGGATTGGGGTTTATATTTATACTGACACTACATATATACTACATATAATGACCGTATCTGAACACTATTGTTAGGAGCTCACACTGTACATTGCAACTAAATGAACGGAAAAATGCAAATTATCGCTGCCTTGCACATCGCTGTTTTCCTTGTCTTATATGTATTATTGTTATTATTGTTATTATTATTATTATTAGCGTAATTGTAATTTGTAATGTGTGAAATATGCATGCTGTGTGGAGTGGAACCAGACTGATTTATGATTTTCACACTGGAATCTGTGTAAAACATATCTTGTTTCTGCTGTACACCTGGGCATAGTCAAAAAACAATGAAAATTAATATTAAGAGTGATCAAGTCAAAGTTGATGCTTGGCAACCAATCAAATGGTTTTCACATTGTAGGACAGTGCAGACATGATTTACCTACCTATGTCCATGTAGGTCTTTGGACCATGAAAGCATATGCAAACTTGAGGGAAAACATGCAAACTCCATGCACACTACGCCAAATTTGAACTGCAGGTCCAGCACTGCAGCCCAGGAGCTGAAATGCAAACACAACTGGCTATGCCAACATTCCACAACCTATATTTGTATAAATATCATCCATCCATCCATCCATACATCCATTATTGTGAACTGCTTAATCCTGAGGAGCGTCAGGGCAGTCTGGAGCCTCAGAGTCAACAGCAAACAGCCATTAACTTGCAGTTTTAACATTTTTCAATATAATTCTTTACAAAGAAATCTAATTAGAAAAAGAAAACATTTTAAGCTTTACTTTGTTTTATTGTGCCAGATATTAATTTTGTCTTGCAGCTCGGTGCACAATGAATGTGAAATTTAATGCCTTTAAAACAAATACATGAAAACATATGTGCACTACTCAGCCTTGCACAAACAAACTGCATGTGTTTCAGGGAAAATTAAATTTGCTTTGTGTAGACAGTGGAAAAAGACAGATAAGAGGTCTTTACCTGTGACCTGGTCTGCCACTTGGGCAGGAAGGAGTCAGTACCCCCACGAGGGTCAACACCCACAGGAGTGAGGTCTGAGCAGCAAGCAGGTATGACTTTGTGTGTGTGAACTGATCAGACAACCAGTACCTGTGTCTGTCTACAGCAGTTCACAGTGCAGGTTTGGGGGCTGGAAGCTGGGACAAAGGAACAAAGGTCACTAATGCACACTGGGACTCCAGACTATGTATTGATCAGACTTCTCCAGGGAGCCTCCTCCTGACCCTGTGTGTGTGTGTGTGTGTGTGTGTGTGTGTGTGTGTGTGTGTGTGTGTGTGTGTGTATGAGTGAGATAACTGACTGAGATAACCACCACACTGTCTGTACTCAAACCAAAAGGCCTAGGGGGATGGTCATCACATGTGCAGGGGTCAGTAAAGGCAGGTCAATATTAAGTTATGTTAATGTGAGCTTGCCAATGTTACTTCAGCAGTGTTACTGACAGCACTATGAAGAGCTATCTTTTTGTTGTAAGGTAGTTTGTATTTCGCTGATGTCTTTTTTCAGTGCAGTTTACAACACTAGACTTCATTACCAATTAGAATCACCAATTCAACTGAAACACATGTTTTTAGACTTTGGGAGAAAATCAGAGCACCTGAGGAAAACATACACAAACACAGAAGGGACATGCAAACTCTGCACAGACCGAGCCAAAGCCATGTCTGAAACCACACCCCATGAGGCACCAGTGGTACCAGCTGAGCCACCGTATTTGTATTGCTTATGCCCTTTGAACTTTGGTGTCACATTGCTGATCGAAAAAGGAACTGCTTCACATGTCTCTGGCTTTGCACAGTCCGACTCACATTCTCAAAAAGAGTCCAAAAAGGCTTTTTCACTGAATAAATATATTTTCTTTTCTGTGGATGGGAAGTATGTGAAGAGGCTCCCTCAATGTCAAAAAAACATTGTGAGCAATGAGAAGTTAACAAACAGAACGCCATCAGGCCCATTGAGCCAAATAGTTTCCATTAAACTTCACCCACAGTGAAATTAATATTTATCTGTGTTTGCAGGCAACAAGATACCCAAGCAGTGAGCATAAACATCTCAACTCGCTGGGTAGCAGTCTGGGCTCACAGAAAACTGCTTGGGTGTTGTCTGTAGCGGCAGGGTTCAGTTCCAGCTATTTTCTGACAAGCCTTGTGGGCACTTGTATCACACTATGGGATCCTGAGCCCTAAGGGACAAAATGCCTGCAAGTCCCTTCACATGATGTCATAAACAGCTGTATATTCTTTCTTTTCTTAGCTGTAACGACCGCCTGTCTTTTTTCTACCTACAGTACCTGGGAGGGGTGGGCAGCCACTGGCACTTGCACCTCCACTGGTTTATTCTTCTCCCTCACCTTTTGGGTGGGAATTTTTTTGTTTTCCTCTCCACAGTTACCATGTGGCTTATAGCTTTACTAGCTAGTATAGTTGTTATAGTTATTAAACATAGCTAAACTTTTATATATAGGTTTAATTCTTATATCTGTGACATCTGCTTCTGCCATATCTCTTCTTCTTTTGTTCAGCAGTCCACTTTGCTGTGTGAAAAGAGCTGTTATAACAATAAATTGGATGGAATTGATTCCTCTTGTTCTGACAAAGGTATCTCAAAATTTATGGAAGAAAAGTGAATTGTGAGTATTTTTTTACAAGCTACAACCCACTGGTGGACACGAGGCAGCACACTTCACACCTCCGAGGGCTCCGCAGGATGATTTCCAACTGAGCACTTCACACTTCCAGGGAGGAAGTTAACACATGGGTGGCAGGTAGTGCCATCAGGACGCCGAATCCATTCAGCACTTTTTTAGTGTCCTGTAGGATCCTTCCAGTCTAGACACAACCTCTGTTTGAAGGTGCTTAACACCACAGTATTGCTGTCATTTCTGTCTGATAGTAGTTTGGCGAGAAACTGCAGGAAAGGCTAATTATTTATTTGTTTAATGAACACTTTCCTCAAAAGCAACTACTTACATTGATTTAGTCATAAACACAGTGGGGCGTTTTTTTTTACTGTGCCACTTGAGGGTAAGTACCTTGATCATAGGTACTACAGCGGGAGGTGGGATTCAAACATGGGACCTTTGAGTGCAAGGTGATATTACAAACCACAACACCACCTGTTGCCCCTTAGAGACTAAAGGCATCTCCAGCACTCAAGGGTCCAAGAGATAGAACCTTTTTCTCCCACACAGTTAGTTCCTGAGGCCTGCAGACATTTCTGCTGTGGTTGACAAACGGTGTCCTGCTGGAGGCTTGGGTGCACACGAGCGTCCCCCAGTCTACTTATACACAGTGCTGCGGTTCGACAACTAATTCTGGTAATCGGCATCCCGATGTTGTGAGTAACTCAGTGGCTCTGAAACTGCCAGGAAATGAGCCCTTTCCCCAAAACAAACGGCACTAATAAATTAACTCTTGAACTGTTTCCCCAAACTTAAAGGTATATACTGCTGCTTTTCTACCAGAATGAGAAAGTGCATTTTTAACACATGAATGAAAATTAAAAAAGTCCAAATAAAATATCCTATTGTAAGGGGACACAAATCATCTTTTACCGATCTTAAGAGAAAGGAGGCTGGTGAAAAAATTTATTCATTAATTTTTGTTAACTCCTTATCCTTAGGAGGCTCGCGGTGGTCTAGGGCCTATCCCAGAACCAATGGGTGCTAGGCTGCAAAACTTCCCCTGGATGGGACACCAGCTCATTGCAGGGTGATCACACACAGGCTGTGGGCAGTAAACTGGAATACATGTCTCTGAACAGCAGGAGGAAACCCACACAGACATGGGGAAAACATACAAACTACACACCAAGCTGGACCTGAACTCCAGCCCAACCAGCCCAGGTACTGTAAGAAAACATCAAAACTAGTTGCTGAACCATCCTGCCACTCTGGTGAAAACAGTTCCTTCTAACTGAGAGTTGCCCAAAAGATATTTGTTATGTGTTTTGTTGTATGTTATGTGTTGAATGATTGAAAATAAGTTGAATTGCTGAGCTCACAACTGTTTACCCTCATAACCCATGAGTGTGTTGCCAAATAGATATGCAACAAAATAATATAATATGCTGACAATGCCACGGTTGTGGGCCTCAACTCCAACAATGATGAGTCAGTGTACAAAGGAGAAGTGGAGCAGCGTGTAGTCTGGTGCAAGGACAACAATCTGTCTCTCAGTGTCAACAAGACTAAGGAGATGATTGTCAACCTCAGAAGGACTCAAGCTGCTCGCACTCCACTGTGTATTGGTAGTTCAGCAGTGGAGCTGGTATACAGTTTCAGATTTCTGGGATTGGACCTCTTTCGGACCCACAGTGTCTCCACTTCTTGAGGAGACTGAAAAGAGCTGGACTTTCACCTCCCCATCATCACTTCTATAGATGTGCCATAGACAGATTCCTGACCTCCTGCATCTCAGTCTGATATGGGAACTGCACTGTCTCTGTCTGCCAGTGAAGACTGCCCAGTTCATCACCAGGACCCCACTACCCACCATCAGTTCTACCTACAACAAGTGGTGTGGCAGAAAAGGTTGAATCTTTGCTGAGGAGCCCTCTCACCCTCTCCACTGTCTGCTTTCACTGCTTGTTTCTAGAAGATGCTATTGCAGTTTGCGAGCCAATGCTACCAGTCTGAGGAACAGCTTTTTCCCACAGGTTGTCAGGCTGCTGAATTCCAGACAAGCTGTCATTTTGGAATTAAACCTTTATGATCTTCTCTTTGGGAATAAACATCCAGTCTGTTTGCTAGAGGGATATTTTGCCAATGATGAACAAATTAATGTTTAAAATTAAGGATGAATAACAAGACATGGGGTCAATAGCATTAACAGAGGCCGGATATTTTCCCACACGGTCCTTTCAAATTAGGAACTCACCAAGGTGGGTGGGGCTGTGTAACCATAAGGCCCAAAACAGGGGGAGCAAAACCAAGCTCTGAACCCCAGGCTATGTGGGACTCAGGTGTGTTATAGTAGGTGTCTCTTCCCATTTCTTTTGCTATTTGGGTCCTCCAAAGTGAACTGTGCATATTAATTTGAATAACAAGGGAGGAAAAACGTAATTGTGGAAACATATCTTCGATTTATAACTGCTGCAACCTTAATTTCTTTTAATGTAATCATTCCTCCCCACTCACCCGCTGCCCCCTTCCCAGGCACAGCGTCCCAGGGGCAGTCGTGGAAACAAAACAATTTTGAGCGATTGTGAAACAGACTTTTCATGAGAATTCCTGTGAATATGGAAACTTGCAGAAAAGTTTCAGTTGTTGCTGTTGAAGGGATGAACTTTGTCAGCAATAATTTTCAGATACGCCATACATAATATGTGCTAGAAAAACATTCCCCACACCATCACACTGCCACCATCAGCCTGTACTGTTGACACCAGATGGCTCCATGGGCTCATGTTTTTTCCATTTAAACCAAGACTGGATGCATGTGACCAGGAAACACAGTGTTCTTTTTTCATTCTTTAAAACTCCAGTTTTGATGCTCCTGTGTCTACTGGCGACACACTTTCTTGACTTTCACTCACAGCATCGACACCCAACATGGTCTTTGGCTGTTGTAGCCCACATCAAGACAAAGTTCTATTAGTGGTATGTTCTGAGATGACATTCTGCACACCAGTACTGAATTCAGATGTGATTTTCCTGGTTGTGAACCATCTTTTTGTTGCATAATTCTTCCCATTCTCCTTTGAGTACGTTTGCTTTTCACACCATTCTCAGTAAACCCTTGAAAAAAAACAACAACACTGATGTACTGGTATAGCTGATTCATATCACACATCTCAGTCACGTGGCATATGACTTGTTGGAATGCAGTTTGTGTGACGTGTCCCTAATAAACTGGCAACTCGGTATAGGTATTGACAGTCGTTGGCTGGATTAATTGGTGGATGGCTGGGTGGATTATTGTTAGACTCTGACAGGGTTACTGTGGACACAACGTGTCCGATGGTATGTCTGTGTTCACTGTGTCCAAATTAAATTGTTTTCAAATCATTTCAGTTGTTTGTGAAAGTAGTTTTTGTTGTTTGGGTATAAGCAGCTTCGTGTACAAACCTTACATTGTAAGTCACCTTGGAAAAAGGTAAATGAAAAAATAGCGTTATATAATTGAGTGAATAGACTGTTTGAGAGCACATTTCCAGTGGTTTACTGCCAAAATCCTCTCAATTCCCCTAGAGGAGGAAAGCGAAGGAAAGACTGGAAATACCTGCTCGTTGTTCACCACCATTTATTTGCAAAAAAAGTTTCTCTGAAAATACAGCGACCCAACAGTTAATGTAGACAGACAGTTGCACAGCCTGCAGCATCACATACTGCACATCTTCAACTGCCTGAAGCCTCTTAAGTGGAATTACTAAACCAGATATTTTGGAGGGAGTGTGTTTAATTTAAAGGGCCCCACTTTACTCCTGTAATTAAGTGATTTACACTCCTCTGCTTTCAGCAGTTCACCCACCTCAGATTCCAGAAACATCCGTCACCTATCGTGTTTTGTTCTCTGAATGTGTGTGGGGGGGATCTGTTTTTCATTTGAGAACAGATAGAAAGAGTGGAAGAATAAGAAACAGTGCAGCTACCACTGAGGAGCTAAATACTTCCATGTGTTTGTTTTTTCTGTAGGGAGCTTTGTGATTTTTAGCTGAACAGGCCATGCAGCCAAGGGTGCACGCTGGTAAGTGAGAATGATCACGATACTGTTGCTAGATCCAACCAATCAGAAAGTCTAATTCATGACACACATGACTCCCTCACCATCTCATTGGCTGGCTAGGGTGCCCAGATGTTTGCGCTTTAATTATTTTTCACCCATTAGCGTAGTTGTTGTTTATGGTTGTGAAATGAAGGAATGTGGGCATGCGGGGGGAGGAGGACCAAAGGGGTGGTAAGATGAGAATGAAATGGACTGTAGTACTGAGCAGACAGCAGTCGGGACTATGGGTCAAGCCACATTCCTCTTGTGACAACCCAGTGTGTCCTATCTGGATTTGAAGCATTCTTTACCATGGTAACCAGTGCTAGAAACATTCATGGATGTACACATCTGGCCATGTATAAGGATAGTGATTGTTGCAGTGGTGAAGGAAGTGGTTGCACATGGGAACTGGTGTTAGTGTCCAGTTATTTCCCACTGGAGTGGAACCAATGAGATGCTGTGGTGGGCCCAGGCCTCTCTTTACCATAGCTGGTGTGGGGATTGGAGGAAAGGTTAGTGTGGATGGGCCTGTCCTTCCTGCCCTGCAAACCTGTGTAGGGGTGCAGTCTCTGTGCAGTGGGAAACAACACTAAATAAAACCTTCTGTTGAAACCCAATAAAAGGGGCCTTCAGAATGCTGCATTTGTATGGGGTAAAAACACAATGAACACCTCTTTGTAGAACCCTTGTTCTTCAGAGAAACCTCAGCTGAGCTACATGCTACCCTTTTGAGTCCAGAAAAAGTATCTATCTATCTATCTATCTATCTATCTATCTATCTATCTATCTATCTATCTATCTATCTATCTATCTCTGTCTGAAAGCATTCACCCCCCCCCCTCTTGATTGTTTCTTGTTCTGTTGCCATCAGTTTGAAAAGTCAAATTAAAGCATATTCAAATGGGATTTTCCCATTATTGTAGCAGTTAAGAAGAAGCTAAATACTTAAACCTCTTCAGAATTATATTTAAAATAAAAAAAATTCTCTGTGGGTTTGTGTGGGTTTCCTCTGGTTGCTCTGATTTCCTCTCATAGTCCAGAGATGTGTTTCAGGATAACTGGTAACTCTAAATTGCCCCTAGTGTGTGTGTTCACCCTGTCCAGAGGCAGTTTTGTAGCCTAGCGCCCACTGCTTCTGGAATAGGACCCAGAGTGTTGTGACCCTCCTTTAGATAAATAGTTGATGAAAATGGATGGATCGGTCAAAATAAATACATTAATGAGATACATGTGTGTCCATTTCAAAACCTCCTGTGTTTAATTTCTTGACTGCACAATAAATATCACTGTTTGTGAAATATCACAACTAAAACAACTGGTCAGATCAGTCCTGCCATCATGTAGATTAAGGAGTTGCCTGTTGAATCTTAAGAAGATTTTAAGAGGAAAAAAGTTTATAAAAAAGATTAGCAGGAGCCTTGAACCTTCCCAGGAGCGCCACGAAGTTTGCTGTTATAAAATGGAGAAAACATGGTGGCCTGAAAACAAAGTGCTACAACATCATCCAGCATGGTGGTGGCAGCATCATACTCTTGGGTTGCTTTTCAGCAGGAGCTGGAAAACTTGTTGCCAAGGGCAATGTGGATGGAGTCAAATACAAGTAAATCTTTGAGGAGAACCCATTTCAGTTAGTCAAAGATCTGCATTTGAAGATTCATTTTCCAGTAGAGTAAGGGCCCAAAGCTACAGAGGAATGCCTTGAAGAAGTTAGTATTCAAGAACGGTTCAGCCAGAGCCCAGAGTTGAATCTGACTGATAATCTGTTGTGAAAAAAACTTAATCCATAAAGCTCATACAGATATACTCAAAAAGACATATTTAATTGCCAAAGGACTATGTACAAAGTCCTGACCTGGGGTAGTAAATCATTATCAATTAATTTTCAGATTTTCCTTTCTTAATATAATTCATAAGACATCTAAACACTTTATTTATTTTGAACTTTATAGAGAATAACTTCTACAGGAGTGGAAAAAAATCCCATTTAAACACTCTAATTTGGCTTTCGAACCCAGTAGAACAAGAAATCAGTGACGGAGAATTCTTTCTGAAGGCAATGTATATACTTATGCTATGATACTATATAATTTATACACATACACATTAAATTTGTATACAAAGCTACTTTTACCAGATTCTTATACCACAAAGATATATTTGTGTTTTTAATAAAATGGACCAACTTCAGAACAAAGTGGTGGTAGAGAAATGTGAGCACTTCCACACTAAGTACTCCTGTCACGCAAATGCTGCCATTTGTGCTTTTACACGGAGACCCTGATGGGACACTGCCATGACATGTCTGCGCTGCGCCGCTCAGATGGTTTCAGACAAACTGGAGTGTGTGTGAGGAAGCTGTCTGTCAGGCCATGGCCCTCTACTTCTGCTGGGCCCCAGAAACACATCATTAGCAAACGTGCGCTAATCCAGCCAGGTCTTTTCTTCAGCTCTTTTCATTCGAGAGTTGTCAGACGTCTCGTAAGGCCTCTTCAGCAGCAAGGGAGTGTATTACAGAACCTTCTTTTCCATTTTTGGTCAGAAACGGCAAAGCTAGGGACTTTAAAACTACAAAGTATAATAATAATATGTTAATTTGTATTCAGACTTGAATGGTTATTAAGACACCACTATGAGCAACCAACTACAAACATTTAATGCAACCACACATAGATATTTTTAATCTTTCTGCTATTTCCAGCTTCATTGACCATTTTACTTAAACCTACCTACAAGTATTCCAGCTATAATGTAACATAGTGGTTGCAATTGGTGTTTTTATGGCTTATTATTTATCCAAGATGCCTTCTTGAGAATTTGTTAAGAGACTTTTAATGCATTATCCAGTGTCTATGAAGGAGTATCCACCATGTCGAATTCCTTCTATGTGAGAACATACTCAGTCATTACAGCTATCTTACCATTACCGTGTGGGAGTATGTAGGGGTTACTGTGTATGTGTGTATTTCTGTGTGTGGTAGGCAGGTACTGGGTGATGTTGTGCCAGGGGTATCGTGAGAGGGATGTTGGTGCAGTCCTGCTCCTTTGGACACAGACAAAGAGGACGGAGGGTGGCCTTTATATCCTTTGAAGAGGAGCCTTAATATGAGTTTGCAGAAGATTTTGGCAGAGAAAGAGAGCGAGAGAGAGGGTTAACAACATAGCACACATGTGGTAGTAACCAGGTCCCCACAAGCTAGACCCAGGTTACTATCATCTAGCTGGTCCTTTCATTAGACCGAAGAGCAATGGTAAGTGCACAGAATCATCGGAGGCAAAATGGTGGGTTGCTTCCATTCCTAAGCATGAGAGGCAGTAGGTGTGTGGGGGTGGTTCCTTAGCTACATGTCAGTTATTGAATTACCATGAGAGCTCAAAGTACCAAAGCAGTCTTTCCAGAGAGTTGTACTCCCACTGTGTGTTGTGCTATGACTCCTGGGGAAAAGAAAATGGGAGGTTTAGAAAATAAACACCCCCACCCCTGCTCCACCCTGCCACACCACTGGGAAACTTCCCCAACCTGCTGCTCTACTTCAATGTACTTTTGCTCAAGGTTTAATTATAAACTTGAGCACAAAATGCAAATTCAGACAGGAGTCTCCTCATCTGAACTATATTCAAATATAAATCCCCTCCACCCTCAGGTTGCCAGCTCAAATTTGAGGCAGTCATAAGACGCCCTCCTGCTGTGCCATATTACACTTACAGATACACACACATACACACAGAGGACTTAATGCCAAAACTTGAAGGGGCGACAGTATAGTGTATTATCATTTATATTATTATATTATAGTATACCATTACTAAGTAATCCAGTACTGTATTCTTTACCAAAGTGTCTTTTTAAAAGCAAACATTCATGACATTTTTAGTTCAATAGTTCTGTGCCATATGACAGTGAGATGTAGTAGGTGCAAGCGACACAATCTCTTCGGACTATTAGTAGTGTGACTGGTGCAGGAAGCAGATGTGGTGCAATGGGTGGCAGGGTGACCATCGTGGAAAGATGTTTACTGTTCGTGCGTGTCATGTGGTGCGTGGTTTTTGGTGTGAGTCCAGTTTTGTGAGATGCGGAATAAAGGGAAGACTTGTGCTGTATTAAACTGCTGCATCCACATTTCTGTGTGATATAACAGTGTCTTGCATTTTTATTCACAGAAAGGTGGGAGAAAGGAGAGGGGAGGGGCTGCGGTAGAGCATGCATGAGTAGATGGTTGCTGGCTGTGTGTGAGCGGGGAGGGTGTGTAGCACACAGTCTCATACGGTGTTCACCTTACACAGTCATTACTCTACGACATCACACCTGCATACTAAGTAGGTACACATGTGCAAAGATTTAATACATTCTCATAACATTTTTCATTAACTATAAGTGCTCGGTCGTGTCATAGTACTGTATACTTTTTTTACAGATGTCGGCAAACACTATTGTTATGCACTGACCTCATACTGAATAGGAACTGTATCATTGTACATTACGAGATGTTCATGCATAAATGTTGTAATTACATATAAGATGTTAATTCTGAAAATCATAAAAGATTTTTTTGAATTTTCATCCATTGAATTTTTTAATTGAATTACTATCATCTGTTTATTTATTTATTTACGTACTTGTTTTTTTGGTTTTTTGCACAGTAATTAATTAGTTTTTGACTGTCATAAGTTTGTGTCTGTTGTATGTCAAGTATGTCATATGTCAAGATCAATTGGCACATCTGACAGTTGAACTGGTCCTCTTTGCTATGTACCTTGGCCATACCTCTCCCATCACTGTCACATATTTCATCCTAGCTTTGGAGGTATTATCCAGTCACCCATCGACCCCAACTGCTACCCATTTCCCTCAATCCCCCTTTGACAGAGGAGGGGTGAGGCTTTGTTGAAGATGCTGTGCTGAGCCCTGTGAAGCCCTGGGTCTTATGGACAGGACATTTTAAAGCTGCTGTGAGGGGTTCTTTCTTTCGTGGGAGAGCAGCATACACACATTAGCGCTGCCCCCTGTTCTCCTGTGTGGGATGTTTTCCATTAGGGCCACGCTTGAGCAGCGCCGGGAGCTGTTTGGGCTTCTAGGCTGATAACAGCCGATTAAGTATAATTCAGCTCATCTGTTGTGCGTTACGCACTGCTGCCGGGAACGCGGCCCGGACCGGTGAGGAAGCTCTCAGCTACTCGCTGCATCTCGTCCCCATTTCTGAAGCACTGGGACTTTTAAAGGGTGGTTTTAATTTCTCCTTCTTTAGAACTGATCTCCAGAGGAGAGGCTCCACTGTGTCTCATCAGGTTCTCCACAGAGGTTTGTGTTCTCATGTTCTGGGGTAGAAAGTGTCAGGTTCAACTTCACCGAAAGTACTTACAGAAACATCCCACATTGTGTATTAGACCTGTTATTGTGGATCCTACACCATATTTCACCAGGTTTGTTCACAGATCATTCAACACCAGAGGAGGTATGAAAGTGGCAAAAGTGAGAAAAAGGGTGTGTGTTATGTAAACAGTGTGATTATATAGGTTACAGGTGACCATAATAAATGGGTGACTGTGATTGGCCAGTTTTACACCTTTGACCTTGACCTTTTGCCCTCAGCTTCATGAGCCCCTTCATCTATAGGGCATACGGTACTTGCTTGGACACAAACTTCTTGATATCATGATAAAAAAGTCATGTAGAAAGGAGAATGCTGAAATGTGACTTTCATCTTGCCCCAGTTTGTATTTACATGTGGGGGAGTGAAGGGCGGAAAGGCTCTTTGGCCACAGTTGCAGAGCTGTGTTGCTGCAGTCAACATCCCCTTGTTTACTCTGCTTTTTTCCCAGCACGCATGGTGAACCTTGACTACAGACAATTGTGGATATGTGAAAGTGAACCCTTTGCAAGAGGGTGTAGTCTAGTCAGACACTGGGGGGTGGAACTGTGTCAGCAGACAGAGTCTTGGGTCCTGGAGACACAGCATTGTGCTGCCTTGACAGCTGCAGCCTGAGTTGCCCTTATCTTGGGAGATTAAACTTGTCGACCAGGAATCCCGCATCCAGGAAGGTTGTGCTGGAGAGAAACAGGACAGTGGGAAGCATTTAAAAGCCCATTACGCTGATGAAACACACTCCAGTCAGGCTTTGTATGTCAACAGTACCAGCCAGAATAAGTTTATGGCCATTGCAATTCACCCTCATGTGACCAGAGTAATGGGGGGGCCTTGGGGCAAATTAAAATTCATTCCAATATGTTATATACTTTACATTTCTGCGCAGTGTATATGCCAATCCTGCATTTAGAAAAATGTTGTTGTGTTGTTTATTTAGAACTGCATATTTGCAAATCACTTTGCAAATCACTTTAAAAAGATGACCAACACTCTTTATGAATCTGGTAAAAATAAAGTGACATGAAAAGATTTTTTAAACAATCTGTTTCACTTTTTCATGTTCTTCCTTTTTCAAACACAATACTGAGATGCACTGGAGTGTCCGGTCACCTGAAGTCCAGTCGTGTGGATCTCCTGAATAACCATTATTGTAATTGTTATTAATACAGCCATTCATTATCCTGGTCAGAGTCACGGTCCAGAGCCTATCCTGGAACGACTGGTTGCTAGGGTAGGATACCATACTCTTGATGGGACTCCAGTACATTGCCGGGTGGCCACACATATGCTACAGGCTTAGAATGACCAGTTAACCTGAAACTTTTGGACATGACTTTGGACTATAGGAGGAAACCAGAAATTCCAGAAGAAACCTAGGCAGACAGGAAGAGAACAAGCAAAAACCAAGAAACCAATTTAAACCCATAACCAAACAGTCCAGGTGCTGTGAGGTGGTACCCTTCTTCTTCTTATTATTATTATGTTGCTCTACCCCAACAGCAGGGTGGTACCTCAGCCTGGACTAGTTACTGTCTGAGGTTCTGTGGTTCTCCAGCAGTCGGTTGTTGATCTTACTTGAGGACAGAACCACGGCACTTTGGAATTAGAGGGTGTGTTGATGCACTGCACCGATGGAGCCACACCTCGAAGCCGCTGGGCTACAGCATGCAGGAGCAAGCCAGGTGCACAGAGTGCAGTGTGAAGCATTAGACATGGCGGACATGCGTTCCCATGGCCACAGAACATCACCTTGTTACACGAGATGACTGTTACGTAAAAAAAGTGGACTGCAGCTGCCCTCTTATCATCTTGGGACAGAAGGGCGTCTCACGGTCATGGTGTGGGGACGTCCTTTAGGGCGTCTCAGTGTTCCAGACCAACGCTCATGTCACGTGTGTTTAACTGACAGCCCTGCCATACAAATCAGATAAAGCAGTTGTGAACCAGGTTCCTAAACACATAAGCAAGGCTGTTGCTAAGAAAGAAGGAAATAAAGCAAAGTAAATGAGGGGTAAACTCTCTCACACACACACACACACACACACACACACACACACTCTTTCTCTCTCTCTCTCTCTCTCTCCCAGCACAGATGCAGGACTGTACATTTGCTGGCTGTTTGGACAGCTTCAAACCCTGCAATCTTCTCAACCCATAATTAGGCTGTGCAGAGGCTGAGGCCTCGAGTCCCTTGGTGGTGGTTTGGCTGCTTTAACAGTGTGTGTCTGGGTGTGTGTCTTAGGGGGTGTGTAAGCCCTGGTATGAATGCTAAATTATAGCCCTTCTGTTGTTTTGCTGAGTCGCCAGTTCAATCCTTTGTCAGAATCTTAATTTATTTCTGTTCTTTGGGGAGGGGCCATTTTGTGTCCCCCACCGTCTTCCTGCTTGTGGTCAAGATTGTGGATTCACAACCTGCCTAAACTGAAGCAGCAGACTGGTCAGCAGAGTGTGACGTGCCATCACATCACCTCACCTCAGCATTCTGATGTCTGCTGTGGGACCGACCACTCTTGTTGGGGGTTCCTGGTCACATCTGAGACAAACTATTGAAACAATACAAACACTTCCAGAACATAAATCTTTGACCAACCCAACGCTAATTTCATTGTCCCTCCTTTAGCATCATTTCCTGTTTCTCAGTGCCATATGACCACTGCCTCAGAGAACCACCTAATATTTGGTAGAGCCATCTTCTGCTGCAATAACAGTGTTAGGCCTTCTGGGGGTGAACACCTGCTTTGCAGACCATTTGGGACTTACTTTATCAAATCCACCTTGACAAATCTGCAGCAGGTTCTTCAGGTTAGTTGGATGAATGTTGTGGATCACAACTGTCAAATAGCATCACAGATTCTCAGTGAGATTGACTGGGCCGCTGTAGGACATTCACCTTTCTGTGCTTCAGCCACTGGTCTCCCAGACAGCACTGCTGGATCAATAACCCGAAAAGACTTAAAGCTGTTTTTGCACCAGATATTACAAACTTTTTTTGGCTCTCACTTTTGTTAGAGCATATGAGTTCACCATAAAAATACTAATTCAAAAAATGTGGTTCAGTATAATTTGTAATCCAGGCAATGTTGATAGCTTTCAACGTTTGAATACTCTTGCAGGGCACTATATACAACTGGGTAATTTTTTTTACTAGTTTACTATTACTAATTGGCTTTAATGCTTATAAATTAAAATAATGGCTTGGGGGGAATTTTTGTGAATCTCACAGACACGCTGGCCAAACTGGAGGCAGATGGAGGGAAACAAACACAGGAACATTTCAACAAGGGGCAGCAGAGTGCTGGCAGCTCTGCCTGAAGACACCCAGAGTCCATTACAGGGTCCTCTTGTACCAGGGTGTATAGGAGCAGGACACAAAAAACTTTTAACCAGCCAGCAACAAGATTTATTTAGAAGCCTTCAGACAATCCATAATCATCAGCTGGCACAATCTGGTTCTCCATTTACAATGTCCTGGACTTTAAAAAAAAAAAAATTGTTTTAAACTATATTAAGTATATGAGCATTACACAGAAAAAATATTTCAGTCACTTGTTAAACTACTTTAAAGATGCTAAGAGAGCAGTTTTTTGAGTTTGCAGTGCATAGGCCTGAAGAATGATCCCACAGTGAAAGCAGTCAAAGTCAAGAGTCATTTTCCCATGAATCCAGCCTGCGAATGCTACAGTTCTGAATGAGTATTTTAATTCTTGTACGAAGGGAGCTTTGGCACCAATGAGCACCTATTTAAAGAGCAGTGGTGAGGGCAGTGTAGGACTGCATCAGAGAAAACATCATGAGTTATATTAAAATGGCTTTAAAATGGCAGAGAGGGAGGAGCAGATAGAAATAGATTTTATAGCTTTCTCTATGGAAAAAAGGCATCATAACTGCACTGTATGCTGTGTCACCTTGTTGAGAAGAGATGTGTGGGCAGCCACTGGAACTTGGACCCCCGGAGGTTTATTTTTCTCTCCTTTTTTCTGTGGAAGTTTTTTTGGTTTTCCTCTCCTCAGTTGCCAGCTGCTTTATCTAGAAAACTAACTGTCTAACAGTGGGCAATCTAAACTGTGGACAATCCTTGACGTTTGTTCAGCACTCTTGTGTCACCCTGTTGAATAGAGGGCTATGTAAAAATAAACTGAACTGAACTGAGATACACTATGTAAAAAGAACGGACAGTTTAATGTAAAAAATGACTAAATTTACAAGTAACAAATAGACTCTGTGTGGGTTTCCTCCCATAGTCCAAAGACATGCAATTCAGGTTGACTGGCCACTCTAAATTGCCCAAAGTGTGTGGGTGTGACACTGTGTTTGTGGTCACTCTGTGATGAACTGGCATCCTATCCAGGGTATAGTTTCATAGACTTGAGCCTGGGATAGGCTCCGGACTGGCACCAACGTGACCGGGTTAAAGTGGTTACTGATGATGGATAGATGGAAACAGATTCTATTCCATTAGTGCTGGGGTTCCAAATAGGAGGGGAGTTACACCAGGATTTCTGACTACAAAATACAGCCTCAAAACAGTAAAGTTTAATTGTATGAAAATCCCCATCACTCAGTATGCATATAGACAAAGACCAACTTTCTGCAGGCAGAAATAATAACATGGTGTCCAGTGATTATAGGTTTCAATCCCAATCACAACACTGTCTGGCAGTAACCTTCCCCCATTCTGCAATATTCAAGTTTTACAGTGGTGAACAGACTTGAGAAAAATCGTGATGAAAACTGTTAAATCCAAACTGTGGTCTAAACTGACACTGCAAACCACCGTGAGGAAAAACGTAAATTAAATAATATTAATTAAAAAAAAAAAAATAATAGTAATAATAATGGCAGTCAAGGAAGACATTGGTAACATACAGGCTGGTCATGTGACGATGGAGATACAGATCAATATTGATTGTAATGATCATAAATGAACTAAATCCATCACTTCTACTTCGTGGAGGTGACACATCTTTCTTTTGCTCTTATAGTCATCATCTCAAGAGGTAACAAGCTCTTACATGTGAGAAATATTAAATACCTAAATTCAGTAGTCAGTATTGGGAGAACTGGAAACAAGTCTGTGGGGAGATTGGACTCCCTGCAGTGTGTGTGAGACATTAGGCTTCACGGTAGGATACCACATATTATGGTGCATCTCATTGTCTCACCATGAAGAACAATAACATAAGAAACTCTAAACTGTTTTGTTTTCAGTTTCCTGTGCCACCACCACCTGTTTATTGCAGTGCTAGAAGCTGAAGCTGATATTCCTGGGCAGGGTGCTTATAGGCTGCTGTGAGTTGCCAGACTGACATCTTAACTCTGTTATATCCTCAAGCACTTCCTACACAATTAAAATGGAAATGTTCTATATATATATATATATATATATATATATATATATATATATATATAATTTGTGAGTATTTGCAATCACTGCCTTCTTGTTGCTTTATGTTCCTGTTTCCTAAACAATGTGTATCTGTTGTTTGGAAACCATTCAGTACTTTAATCTTGAATACCTTCATTCTTAGAAGTCCAAATATAGTAAGAGCTACAGTTAAATGTAGGCATTTCATTTTTGTCACCTGTAGATCTGTACTATGGACCCCTGATTGAAGATATATATAGCATGGTGTAACATACAGGTAACTGATACTTCTTGTTGCTGCATTAGAACGTCAAACTTAAGATGAATGATTTCTTTTTTTAATACTTGTCAAATTGGATGAATAGTTAAATTTGAAAAAAAAAACTGAAAAAAGTTGTCAAGTTTTTGAGCAGGTGTGCACTCTCCTGTGCTCAGAAAATGAGGAAAAGTCACAGCGGGGTCCTTCAGCCGATCGTGACTGAAGACTTATTTTCCTCTGCTCAGCCTCTGGGTTGAAAGGATTAAAATCCAATCACATGGTCACTGATAACCACCCACATGCATTTTGGGCTCATGTAACCATGGTGACAGTGATGAAGGTAATCTTATAAGAAGCACCTTTTAGGTAGCAAGGATGAGGGTTACAATAAAGATGTAGCAGATCTATAAGAAACAAAGTACACACACACAGACACACACACACACACACACACACACACACAGGAGACACTTGGTTCAGTTGATAAATGTGCTTTACTAATGTGGAGTTCAAAATATCATTTGCGCACAATTCGAATGTTTGATATTTTCATATTTTAATTTGTACACTACAGTGCCATAAATGCAGATGTACATAATTCTCAGGCGTTACATCTTGACCGACTTCAAGTTCCATAACAGGTTGACTGCCCTGGCAGTCGGGAAGTGGTTGTGACTCACCTCTGCTCTGAATAATATCCTTCACTGACCCCCACCTCCTTTCAACACTCAACCTTTCCCCGTCTTGATGTCCCATTTAAACTGCAAGTTTTTACCTTCAACGAAGATTAAAAACTGTTTGGAATGTGCTCCTGGAGAAGTACCAGTAAGTGTAAAGTCTTTATAGCTTTGAATAACGTTGCAGTCACTGAAAAGAGTTGAATTCAGATCAAAAGGCCCATTTTAAACCTCTGGTAGTAAAATAAACAAAAACATCTAACAGGACAGGATCATGTTTTGTGCTGAGCACAGAAATTGTACACCTAATCATTACCAATGTGCTGAATGAGATGAAAAGCAGCACTTCACGATAATATGTGTTACCCTGTCAGATCTAGTAAACACACCTCAACCTCAGGGGTAAACAGTGTCTCCCTGGTGACGTATAGCCTGTCACTCACAGTGGGTCAATGACCCTTTTACTGAAGCCATTTATTATTTCTTTGCCTCCCACTGATGGAATTTCTGCCATAATCTTACTGTACGGCAAATCCTTTTTGCCTCTCCAGCCCCAATTAGAGGGGTGTACAGTTACCAGCACTGTGGGGGTCACCTCTTCAAGGTTTGGGGAGGAAATGGCACTTACTGACATAAGCGAACAGTCATTTTTCTCCTGCTTTCAAAGACTGCAGCACATCATACCATGGAACACTCATGTTTGTTTGTGAACTCTCGCTTTACAAAAATGAGCAGTGTGAGGAACACTGTCCAGCTCAGCTCAGTTCCATGTTTCTGTTGGATCCTTGAGTTAAGATACTTTAAACTACACAGAACTACAATCAGCATCACAGTGCAATGGTGCAAAAGGAGGGGCTGGTGAGAGAGGGGCTGAGTAATAATCTCAAGTGTGTGTCAACAAAAAAAGCAAGTGGAGAGTTCTCACTCTCAAAAATGCTTTGCTAAAAACACCAAACAATTACATATGGATGAAGACTACTGAAAGAGTAATGGCAGTTGATTCATTTATCTGCTCCTTGGTTCAAAATTGCTTACTATAAGATTTATACACTGAGTTATTTACAGTGATTGATCCATTTACATGGTAGCGTGATTTTTACTGTAGAATTTCAAGGTACGCACCTTGGTCAACAATATTAAAGCAGAACTCAAACCCATGTTCTTAAGATGGCAAGATGAGAAAAGTTACCTTGAAGAAGGATGCTAAACGCGAGGGGTTCTGATCCCTGGTCCTGGGGGAAGGAAAGCGATGACGTGAATAAGGTTTCACACCGAGAGCAGTCGGACTACAGAGCAACATGTAATATTACATTTTATACACAGAACACTTTCAAACATTTCTGTATAAATTGTTTCTTAAATGTACAAATGCTCAATATGGTACATGTTCATATGATACCGCCCAGTGCATTTATGAAAGTGTTGAAATTCTTTTTTTTAATCGCTGCAGATACAAACACAGTAAGAGTGACTTGAACCGGAAGCCCTGCTGCTGATTATTGTGAATGTAAGAAATTACATCATATTTATTACTACTACATAATACTTACCTCTTTCTCTAAAAAAAAAACTTAAAATGCTGGCTTTGTACAAGGAGCAAGGTCCTTTGTCTAAGGACCGTGCTGAAGAGCACCACAGAAGGAGATGAGCTTCAGACCTGTGTTCTCCAATTACACAGTGACAGCTCTAACCACTACACCACCTGCTGTCCCCAGACCGACATCTTAACACTCATGCAGATACTAATGTTAGGGGAAGGTGGAAGGACAGTGATCAGCACCTTCAGCCAATCCTACATGGACAGGAAACATGGAGTTCTAAATATTTATAAAAAGCGTCTGCTTAACCAGTGTCTGTTAGGGGTACGGCTTCCTCCAAGGCTTGTGGACACCAGGCTACACTGGGGGGGGGGGGGTCTTTCATCTAGTTTGCTTACCCTGATGTGACCTTTAACATTTCAACTATTCAGAAAACATTTGAAAAGAATTCTTGTTTTTTTACATCTATTTGTATTTTGTTTTAGGTTCAACAAATTATTTAACTTTAAATTTATATACGTAATGAGATACTTTTCTGCAAAGTTTGAGTCAATCTAAACAAAAGTGCATCGACGACAGACGCTGGATGATTAAAACACAGCTTGCGTGACTGATAGCACCATGTTGCTGGTTCCCATTCCTCAAGCAAGTCAAACAGCAAATACATAGATAATCATAGCAGATGGTGTTGGACTCATATATGTAGCTGTTGGGAGATCGGGAGAGAAATGACTCTCAAAGTGATGGGTTTGAGACCCTTTTGGTCTACTAATGATGGTTGATCTTGGGTCAGCCTGTGATTCCAACTGGTATTAATGTTTAAAGAGGTGCACTTTTTGATGTGCATCTCATACGACCAGCTCGTTCATTTGACAGCAAACAGGGAACGAGCACAGAGTGGTCAGCATCCAGTTTGTTCCGGATGGGGCTCGCTCCAGTAACAGGAAGACTGAAACTTTAAAAATCATGACCACAATCACTAGTCATTGATCAGCGTTTTTTAGGGGGAATTTGAGGTACAGGATTATTGTCACATCGCTGATAGCCGGACTGATCTTTGGAGAACTAAGTTAATCCGGATCGTGTCCTGCTGGCAGAGACAGCCAAGATCTCGGTGTTAATGCTACAAGGAGCACATGGGTTGTTTAACCTCTGGGGTTATTATTGTTATTATTACAGGGTTAACAGCCCCGGCAGAGGCTCCAATCTGTCAAACACACTACAGTGTGCTTTCCCGACGAATCCGACATAATTTTTAAAACACTTACTGAAATATTAGCCCCTGCAAAAGTGTGACTAACGCAACTCTGCACAAATAAAACAAATCGGTGCCATTGGACATGATGTAAACTTATGTTAAAAAAATAATAAAATCAGGAGGGAAGTATAAATGAATCGATAATTGAACGAAAGTTTTATTAATCCCAGACGGAAACTGCACCAAACTGCAGCAGTATATGGCATACATACATAAAATACATACAGCAGTATCACATTAAGAAATAAGTTAATAAACATATTGTGACATAAGGGGGTTGAAATAAGGTGTGAAGTTTGACCACACCACCGACCACACCCAGCTGTCAGTCATACTTAGTGTACGCAAACACCCACGAACCTGCACACTCGTGTGCACCGATTTCCACAAAACCCATCACCACCTCTTTTCTTGCCTAGTTTTGTACTGGCGGGGTGCTGGTATGAGCCCCCCCCCCAGAGCACTCCAAGCTCAGAGGTAAAGTACACTAAGCATTTAGCCAAATGTACACTAACAGTGCAATACTTCCAAATACCTGAAAACTGAACTCTGTGGTTTTAAAATCCAAAACCTGTTATTCTGCTCCAGACATGCAGCACAAACTGCTCACACACAACCAAATTCACATATCAAGCCACAGAAGTTATGGTGGAGGTTACAAACATCTGAGCTTTGACTTTCTCCAAATGGACACATTTTATGCTTTACTGCATTTCTTGAACCTTCTTAAAATTCAGTTGTGGAGTGACCTGTTTTTGCCCACACAGCTGATAGATGGCAGTAAAGAGCTCCACTGTGTTTGCAGCTGGGGTTCCCCAGTGTTGTGAGATCTATAACAAAAAGAGGAATTTTGTGCATGTTTATGGGATGAACATGTTAACAACTGGCACTGAAGAGGAGTTTGTGGGGGGAGATGCTTTTGGTAATTTAAAATTAGTTTTAAGGTATATCTAAGTCATAAAATATTTGTTGTAGCTATATCTGAGATTTTTACAAAACCCAACCATTAAATAAACTGAGGGACATTGGTATTGTTATCCTTTTGTTTATTGTAAATTATTGTAAAAATGTCTTTGGAATTAGAAACAAATTAAAAAATGATAGTTCAAGTGAGACTTATGTTCATATGTCAGAAGCCAGTTTCCTTACCTAGTGGCAGAACAGTTTGCTGAAGAAACAAACCAAACCAAGTCATCGTGAAACAATATTTTTCAAAATCTTTACAGTCGCAGAAACTGAGAAGTGGGTAACACTGATGCTTACACTCAACTCCTCAAACAACTACTACACCCTGGTCAGTTTGAATTTCATATTTGCTGCAAAGTCAGCCAATTTTTTTCCCCATACAAGCGTGCAAATAAGACAAGCTTCTGAATCCTTCAGTGATCAACAGAAGACCAAGATCCGGCTAGCTTATAGAGATCTTCTTCAGCATTCTCAAGTTAAATTACATCCTCTTGTGGCTTCAGCTCTTATTTCAAGTAAAGTGCTCCTCAAATGGGGGAAAAAAAAAAACACGAGTGTTTGGCTTCTTTTTGCCCCAATACTTGAAGAAAAAACTATAAAGGACAAAAAGTTGTTCATAGATACGAGTTCTAGTTTGGTCCAGAGGGCAAATCAGACCAACTCCATCTTCCCATGGCTGCTGTAAACCCCCCAGTGTACCAATGACAAGATACCCTCTCTGCTATGGTCTGAAGGCTGTCCCCCATCACAAGCCAGGCACACACCATCCCGACCTGCCAAGGGGGCTGCACACGCTGGCTTCACTTTGGCTAAATGGACTCCTTTCTTGGCATTTTTGCTGTGAAAGCTGTAGTGCAGGTGGGCCAGGGTCTGCTGCTGCTGGATGCGCAGGCGGTGGTTCTCACTGCGCAACATGCGCAGGGCTAGCATCACCAGCAGTGCCAGAATGAGGCCCCCTGCAATGGGTACAGCAATTACAGCAGCACGGAACCACACCTCCTTGGCTGATGCCAGCTCCTGCACCTTGGCAATAAGGCTGCGGCTCCCGTCTGACTGGTGCCGGCTCCCGAGATCTTAAAACAGGAGAAACAGATGAGTCATCAAAGAGGAAACGACAACAAAAATACTGCTTAGCATTTGATTTGTTTAAATCAACCTTTACAGGTATCCCTCTGCTTATGGGTGTGACGCGTTCCTGGAAATCGGCTCGTACGGTGAGATCTCTAAGTCAGAGATGTTACTATCATTACTTTCAATGGGAGAAATTTTAACCCCAAAATCACCTCCATGTTTGCTCACGTAACACCAAAGCACATCAAAATAGAGATGTATAACATTTACATTAAAAACAAACATTTCTTTTCAGTGCAGCAATGCCATAATAACAGTTATAACACACTAAATAAAGTGAGATGAGAGTTGTTGAGCCCCTCTGCTGGGACTCCAGCAACAAGAAAGAGTCAGAGGTGGGGTAGTGATGGCTTTATGAAAACAGCATCCATGGGGCGGAAGTGGCAGGTGTGCTTATGTGCACGTGATCGATATTGGGGTCTCACCAGGGGTTTGGTCTAATACTTCCCTCCCGAAATTCATCCTTTACAAAACTTCAATACACGTTATAGGCCTGGCAGTTTGAAGGTATGCTGCAGTATTTTAGCTGTTCCTAGGACTGTGCTCTTCTGGACTGAGATCAGTGTTGTCACCCCTGGGATCTGATGGAGTCACTCTTCCGGCTGCAGGAGCTGCCAATACAAGCTTTGAAAATTGCCCCCATGTTTGACTCGTATTAGTTATTCCTTGCTTTACGCAATACTGATTTACACAGTTTGATTTTTAATACCATTACTCAATCTATGCGTTTCAGCCAAAGAAATTAGTAGTAAAAAACTCAACATCGCAGTTTTTTCCAAGTGTGTAAAAACATGTAATAAAACAAATTACACAGTATGTGTGTGGCACAAGAGCCTGCACTCACTGTGTGTTATATAAAGGGCATTCCATATAAAATATATACTCCTTTAATGAAGCTGATGTGCACTTGCTGGTGAAGTTAAAACTAACTTGCGCTGTTGTGACTTTAAAATGAGATGTTTATACAAATATCTTATTCACGATTGGTCATGGATGACCCCATGCCATGTTGGTCTCATAAAAAATTCTGCTGAGCATTTTATGTTATGGTTCTCTGACACAGTTAATAAAGTTTTGCAGACGCTGACCTGTTCTATACTCTTCCACCACAGGCTCTAGAGTGCACCTTTTGTGTCGCTCAAGGACACCACACTGGCAATAAACTCGGGTTATAAACCTGAGCAGCCATTTCATTCACAGTGGACCACTTCTTTACACTGATGTGAGGTTGCACTCACACGTCACAACAGTAGGGCTTTAGCTAATGAACAATCTAACTTGCTACGAGCTTTAAAAAAGGTAAAATATGGAATGAGTTGCAGGTTTCAGTTTCCCTTTTCAGGTATTTATCCAAGCTGGGTGTTTCTCATAAGTTCTCTATTCAAAGGACACAAGTGGAACTTCGGCTTGGAACTACAGTTGACCCGTGAGTGATTAGAGTACAAGGGGGATGCGGGTCAAATCATGTTCAAATAAAATACTTTAAAATGTTTCTTTAAATTTTAATTAAATTTTGTCTGTTGTGTATTTATCCTTGTTATGCCAGCAAATCACTTGAAATACCTAAAGTATTTTTTTAAAAAACTGTGTTTAATTTTGTCCAGTACTTTACCACTAGGGAGAAAAGGGATTTAATAATCCTTTACTTTACCACTAGGGAAAAAAACAACAACAAAAACAATCTCAATGCGAGGGAGGAGGCTGATAGTTTTTGTAAATATGTAAATGAAGTAATGCTTAAAAAAATTTGGATTTCATGTTCTAAATAACCAAGCACTTTTTAAATCTTTTTTGGTAAATTATGGCAAGTTTTTTTTTTTTTAATTTATATAGTTATGTGTGATTATTTCAATATCTGGGCACTTGTAGGCACAATGTAGGTTAGAATCTGGCTTAGTCAGCATGGACTTGGTATGTTCTCCTCCCGAGTTTCATCCAGCTGCTCTGGTTTCCTCTCATAGTGCAAAAGCATAACCTTCTGGTGGTGAATAAAATGCTCTTTAATGTGTGTGTTACACTGCTCTGGTGCACAGATGAGTGAATCGGAGCGTTGAGTTTAATGCAACGTATCAGCTACCGAAACTCACTTAGGAAGTGGAAGACAAATGAATTAATAACAAATAATCTGATCAGTTATAAAAGGAAGACAAAGGCTTTGAATTAACCAATTTAAACTTCAAATTTTTCTGCCTCCGTGCCAATGAGAAAAGGCATATAGAAATATCTTTGCATTCTTACCTGAGGGTTCACCCTTGTTGTGTGCCAGGTCATGGAGGCCCCGGTAATTACACATGTCGTCATAACAACACTGAAGTGCCGAGGAGCCTGTGGACCGGTGACCCGCGTGCGAGGAGCTACACAGATCAACCGAGGGGCCGATGAGATCCAAGCAACCATGGGTGAGAGGGGAGTTGGCGGTGAGGGGGTCCAGCACCCTGGTGAAGCACGCATTCAACACTGACTTGCACATGTAGCTAGTAGCCACGCAGTGGGGGGCATCACAGTAGCACCTTATTTCCCCTGCAAAGGAAACACACCACTTCAGCATTAAAAAAAAAAAAAAAGACAAAGAATGGGGTGCATTTATACAATTAAACTATACGAAATGCAGTAATGCACTAATACAATAGGAACAGCAGGTGGGATAGTGGTTAGGCCCTGATCCCGTCCCTTGATAATCTAAGAATTTCTACCATAATTAAAAGATGTATATTTCTGATTCACACGGCTTCACTGGGTCTCCTAACGTCCTTCCGAAAGTTGAATCATTTGTTATGATTTGGTTATGATCACATTTTTATTGCTGGATTTTAATTTAGGTTTTCATGAAAGAAGAATAATGGTTATGATTTATAGTAGAAAATTATTTTGTGTGAACTAAGAAGTTTGTCATTTCTGAATATTTCTTTTAATTGTATCTCATATGTTAAGGAATTTTTGTCATTGTTTTAAACTGTTCACTTCGTACTGTGACAGTTCCAAACAGAACTTAACTTTATTTAAAAACTTATTGTGGAAAAGAATGATTGGAAACATCCAGAAATGGTTCCTTTGGCATTCAGGGGGATAAGTTTTATTTCACACGCGGTCCCCAGGTTGGCTGCTCCATCAAACTTTTACATGTACCAGACATGTTTCTCCAAAGCGACTTACAATTATTTATTCATTTATAACCCAGAGTAATAATTAATGTTTCATTTTCAAGGTAAGTATCTTGGACAAGGGTCTTACAACAGGATTATGGATTTGAACCCAAGCTCCTTGAGCACCGCTAACCACTGCGCCACCTGCTGTTCCCAACTCTACTCCTGAGCAACAGTGGACGTCCTGACAAACTCTGTTAAACTAAAGGTCACATGTCTTTAATAATCCATTTACTGTTAAAATTATAGGGATCATGTATAATAGTAGACACCTACATGTTTACCAGGGTAATTATAAGTTTATTTGAACAAAGTAAGCACTGTTGCTTAAAACGAATGAGAAACTCTTAAAAGAGCATCTGAGGCCGAAATCCCAGCTCGGGCGCAACTAAATACATTTTCCAACCTATGAACAAAAGTCACATAAATCTCGGCTCGGACGCATAGCGTCAAAAACCCCGATAAGGCAGAAACTCTTTTCCGTTTAATTCAGGATGAAGTTACCTTTGGTGAGAAGAGCAGCCATGGCGCAGAGTTCCAGCCGAATCCACACAGAAATAAAACTGGAATGTCGCTCCATTTAGAACTTGGAAAAGCGCATAAATCCACTTTTCTTCTACCTTCGCCCTTTGGGACGTTTTCCGTTAAGATGCGTCGGGTTTCACAGATGTCGACTCCTTCATACCTCCTGGTGCGTTTCCTGCACGAAACAGGTAATTCCGCCGACGCTTAAATCCGTGCCGCGTTAAGACGCATCTTAGTTGTCAAACAAAGAAAGCCGATGCTCGTAGATCGAATTTAATATTAAAAATGGATCACAATACTGATTTCGTGGAGCCTCCGCGACAATGGCGGGCAAAAACGGCGTTATCAGGTTTCAGTGCGCTGTCGTCCCATTGGGCATCAGCAAACCCCGCACAGTAAGCACTTTCCTCCCCGGCGCGCGACGGCTTGCGGGTTTGAACTCAGTTCCAAAGCTCAGCCTTCACTCCCTAAACACTTGCCGCCCAAGCTCCGCCCCTTCTTTCATATTCATAAGAGCCGCGCGCTAATTGGTTTACTCCTGGCCGCTACCTTTGAAGAAACGCAGATAAAACACCGTGCGCGTGGCGTCGAGTGGTGACATTATAGTAAACAATTTTTAAAATATTTTTAAACCCTTATCCTTCAGTCTCGTGAAATTACACATTTGCCAATATACTCGATGCAGTGTATATTAATACTATTTTTGCATAATTTGCAGCACATGACGTTCGCTAGTTCTTTATAAAGAATTAGTTTTTGTTTGCTGGGTGTCGGAGCTTCGTCATTTCATAACCATTTCTCAGGTGACCCGTCACCTACCTGTACAGCGCATTATTTTCACGGATTCGCGCTCCTGTCCGCTCACCCCCCCCCCCGGTGTGTAAACGAGGGGGCGGGGCTCGTGGCGCCACGGAGGCGGGCGCGCAGACACGGCGTCTCCCTGTGCTTTATTACACTTGAGCAATAAAAACAATTCCGTCTAAAGCACGTGTGTGATCGATATCAGACCCCCCCCTCCTACGTGATACAGCGCCTTTCATCCAGAGACAAAAGGACGACAGGGATCTGAGCAACAAACCGAAATATTTCTAGATTGCATTTTAGTAACTTCACAAAATGCATTTTTAAAAAGAAAACGTTATAGCTATAAATAGGCCACTCCAATTGTATTTACTTCGAAGTCCAACTTCTAAAACATTGAGTGGCGCCCTATCGAATAAAAACTGCTGATCATTTTTTACTTTAACGTTATATTGCAGGTGCCCCCTGGGATAAAGGTTTAAACATTTTCATGCGCAAACGTAATTTTTTTAAGTTCTGAAATCATACAGTATGATGAGGATAAATACTCCTGAATTTACAGCCTAAATTTTCATAGCAATACTTTAGAGGTGTGAGCAGCATAAACAACACACACACACACACACACACGCGCATGATATAACGTACAAGAAACGCATTTTCTCACTTCATACACAGGCACCACGCCATCTAGTGGCACAAACTGGAAGCCACATTGTAGTCTGTTTCAACGCTACATTGTTGGCACTTCCTTTGCTATTATTTATCTCAGGTCCGGCACCAGTGATGTATTTGTCAGTTACATGGAAGGGCCTGGGTTTGAATCCCCACCTCCTGCTGCTCCTGTACTGGGTGCAGCCACTTACAGGTAGTACTGCCCATCTTGTAAAAAGAGATGAATCAGTGCCAGCATGTGGTGCACAAACTTCTAAAACTGCACCAGACAAAAGCGTCAGATTAAGTGCAGAAATTATACCTACAGTTCAATGACCACCTCCCTGTACAGTTCCCAGCCCCCTCCCCCCACAGAGCACAATGACTAAATATAACCAAACAGCCAGCAAGCTCACAGCACATAGGCCTATTTAGCATGTTTATTACATTACATACATTTCACATTTGACCTTGTGACCTCACTGCCCAGCCCCTGCCATGTAAGGTTCTGTGACAGAGCTGCCTTCTCAGGGGTGTACCCAGCAGCACACTTACTCCATCATTTCAGGGTGCAAAGGAAAATGTAGAGCAATAATTTATGAATACAACATATCAGATATACTAGTAATCACTGCAACTATTCATAAAACTTACCTCTTACCACTTGAGCAACTGTACATAGGAATGAAGTCTTGGTTTAAACAAAGGTGCTTTGAGAACCTAAAGTTTACTTGCTTGCTTGCCTTAAAAGTACAGTGAAAATTGAAAATGGGGAGATGGGAAATAAAAACGACTTGAAGATGGTAGGTGGACCCTGCCCTCTGCAGGCGCTGAAGCAGCACGGCAACACACATGGGTGGATGGGAGGGGGCACTGTTCTTGTGTCAGCGTGGGCCACCGGGCAAACTCTGACCCCTGGCCGGTGGGGCGTATCTGTGAACCATTGTAGTCACAGATTAACAGTCCCAATGTGGGGAACAAGGTAATGGTTGGGGAGAGTCTTTTGTAGCAACTATTTCTGCTTTTCCCCTCCAAGCTTTGTTAGTCACACAAAAGTTAAAAAAAAAAAAAAAAATTAAATTAAAAAAAATCAAAATGGAAGTTGGACAAAAACAGATCAACACAACATCCCAATCACTGGACTGTGCATTTTCAGCCCTCAATTTTCTCATAACCCCCAGCAATGGTTCACTCGTCCATGGACAGTCAACAAGTTTACAGGCAGGTCGATGTGTGGAGTGCCTCAAACAAGTTGACCGCTGTGGCACTGGTCGGTTGGGAGTTCAGAGCCCCGGTCAGCATGGCTTTGAGGCCTTGCTCTAGAAAACATATTTACAGCATGGACAAATCTACAGGAAATCTACATGTCCAAGGCCTTTCCCAAAGCCCACCTGGCATGACCTGGCAGCTTCTGCACTCATCCGCACCACTCTGCCTCAGCCCCAAGGCCCATCCAACTGCAGCTCACAAGTGTTAAGACTGGGCATAGACAGTCAGTTCTGCAAGTATGACCGCATGTGTTCAGTTTTCACCCGCTTTCACACCATGAAGGAGTTCTGGTTCTTCAGTTTCTCCAGTTCCTTAATCTGTTGCCTCAGGAACAATATCCTGTAGAAGAGGGGAAAAAAACAAAACTACTCAACTACACGACGACCCTGCTCCGGAACAATCAAAACCCCAGTCTTGGGGGGGGGAGTTAAAACAATTAGAAATATGTCCCAAAACAATGCATACCCATTACGCTTTTTAAAAAGACATGCGCGCACACACACACGCGCACACACACACACACACACACGCACAACCGCAACACACGTAACAAATTTTATATATCCAAACTGGATAACCCCTTAATTTTCTGCATTTAGTGCTCGAACTGCCATATCAGTGTGATGTACACGCTAAGTGTGACAACTGTCTGCACTACCGACCCTTTATTTCAAAGACTGAAGTGTAGAAACCTTTAAGATACCAATTGACCTTTTTTGCCATTTATTGAACCTGATTACACAAAAACCTCACTTAGGGAAACTACCACTGTGCCAAATTTCAAGTCTGTGGTTTGAAAAACAAAGCTGTGCATATAGAACAAACCACTGGCGGACAATGTCTAAAGGAACAGCTATTAACTCTGGCTCAGAGTATTTAGAATCAGGGACCCAGCAGGCTGGAACATCACTATCAAGGAATTGCAGGAACTACAAAATACAAAGCGCATAATTTATAGAGGACGACAGTGGAACACAACAAACTCCAGTTAAGAGAACATCTCACTGAAGTGCATTCAACTTCTTCACTTGTGTAACATACTGTGTAAAACAGGACTGAAGCTCTAGTACAACAGCTTTGTTAAAAATGAAAGGAAACCCTGTAACAAACTGAGGCTTCCTTATTAAGGCCTAAAAAGGACCAGCAATTCATATATTAATTCATAATCACACCTTTGAACTGACATAAGTCTCAGAAACAGATAAGGCAAAAGTTTGAAACAGGAAATAGGGCATTTAGTGCACAGAAGCAAAGCACCAACACAAAGATGGACAGTCGTACCTCTGCTCACGCAACGTGGCTTGGATCTCACACACCCGCACTAAGGACCGCAAGTTTTTCAGCTCTGTGCAAATTTCTGACATGTAGATGCTCCCCATGTTGAAGGATTCTTCCCGTAACCGTGCTGCCTAAAACATAGGACACGGAAACGGTCATTTCTGTGCTCCATTGAAATTTTCCCCTTTGTGTGGGAAATGAAAGCAACCTGAAATGGGAGCTGCTGATACCTGTTTCTCAGCATGGTCGGCCGGCCAGCCCTGCACATGCTTGATGAGACTTTCGTTGAAGTGGGACGCCAGTGTGGAGGTGAAGGTGCATGGAGGTCTCGCCAATGTGCCGCTTGGTAATGCTGCTGCACTGGGGGTTGCACTGTTGCTGCTGCTGCTGGGGACATGATTTGGACCTGGGGATGGACTCCTCTGACTACTGGAGGAAACAGGAAGAAAGGGTCCCCCATGATGATAAAGGTCCAACATAGGGCATGATTACTTTCAAAAGTAAAGCACAAGCAAGGCCATCACTACCAACGTGGTGGCCCACTTCCATGTGCTGTTTCACAGCCCACCAGGAGATGGCGACATACTAACAAAATAAGAAACAGCTGATGTAAATGGAAAATATGGTTTCCCTGATAAAGCTGTTTTCTTTAAGGTGTGAGATGTTGTACAAGATGATTGTGTTTCACTCCATCACAGTTTGTGGGAGACACAGGAGACCTTCTAAAGGAGGCAATACCTCTGCCTCTGTAGGCTGTGGGGAGACTCCCGCTCGAGCTGCCTGTCACCTGGGACAGGCTGCTGGGCTACAGGTTGTGGGACTGGTCCTGGTTTCACCACTGGCGTGCTGACCTGGATGGAAACAAAGAGGAAGCACAGGTGCTTCAGTGCAAGCAACCTTCATAAGAGAGTGTGGAAAAGCCTAATAAAAGCCAAAGCTGAAGAAAACAACATGATGTGGGCTCACCTTCGGCTGTGATGATACAGGTGGCGTGTTGACCAAAGGCTTCATAGGCACAGCGTTGGTCTGCGGTGTACTGATCCTTGGAGACACGTACGATCTTGGCGATGAGGCGTCTGATGTCAAGGACATTGGGGATTGGTTGGACTGCTGGGCTGCTTTTTTAGGGAATGGGGTGAAAAAAATTTTAAAAATGCAAAATGAATGTTCATATTTTTAATCAGTAAAGGAAATTAAACAATCACAAACAATAACAGGACTTTAAAGCTGCTCAGTGCTCCAATGACCCTAACAGATCAAGTGGAACACAGCTGTGGCTATGCATAATTGTTGAAATGTTTAAGCTAGCTATGTGCTACCTACTAACTTCACTCAACTTTCAAACTCCAGTTGCAGACCTCTGCAGCCCCAAACTCAGCTTAAGAAGGAGGAACCAACATTTACTCTATTTTAAAAAAAGAAACTATCTAAAATCTCGTATTAGGAATTTCTCAAAGGTTTCATTACATATGCAACTAACTCAAAATGAAACACAATATTAAATTAAGAATTCCTGCAGAAAATTTTAAAATGTACTTTCAGTTGTTAAACAGTAAAAGTTACTACGCCAAAAGTTACATGCCAGCAGTTTCAATGTTTGATTCAAATTGAAACTTTTAATTAAAACGTATACATTAGCACTTCGACTTACAAATACAACTAGGGCCTGAAGTCTGTTCGTAACTCGCTTAGTTCATGACTTAGCTCAGTCACATCTGATAAAAGCTTAATGCAGACACCCTTTGATTTGATTTCAGTTCTGAAAAAAGTAGCTATAGCTATAATAAAAAACACAAAATGTAATTTAGGCTAAAGTTAATAAGTTATATTTAAATTAAAACTTATTTTATTAAAAATAAATATCTCCACAGACTCCTATACAGTTCTGACTGATTAATGGACAGCTTTTTTCCACTTTCAGCTTTGTTTATTAATCACCACTATGGTCTCCATGGTAACACAATATCTTTTCTTACTGTTGTAGTTTAATCAATACTCTAGAAGGCACTAGATACAACTTGTAAACATTGTAAAGTTGTATTTAGGCAGTCCTGTTCTGTTTGTGTGAAACTGACTGCCATCTATTAGCTCATTATGTAAATATAGGTTGTGTTAGTTTTGCAACAGACAGCAATTAAAGAGTAAGCAATATTCAGAATCAATAAAATTTTAAAAAGTGCATATCTGAAAATATGCAATTTTGCCCATCTAATTTAAAGCTGAATTCACTAAAACACCTAATTTTAATAATCAAGACTACAGAATTCTCAGCAATCTACTTTGTGTTAAAACCATAAAACATGAATTTGAAATTTTATTTATTTATTTATTTTTTAAATCAAGTTATACATAACTGTAAAAACCTGGAGAAACTGACCAGAGAACACTGACAAAATACCTGAAAGAACCATGACCTTGACTGCAGCCATACCTTGAGTGGATAGCTGCGCAGCTTGGGAAAGCAAAGTAGTGATGTTGAAAGCAGACGGTCCAGCCGTGAGAATCTTATGAAGCATAGACTGCAATGAAGCTTGCGTGACAGCGGCTGTGAGAACTAAAAGGAAACGGGAGAAACACAAAGACATATAGAGAGGGAGGGAGAGAGACACATACAAACGTAAGAAAGGCTGCGTTTTACAGGTCCAAGCAGCTTTGTTTGACACTGAGGTTTGCACACGCTGGCATACACTCTGCACAACCAGCCAATGCTCTCACCGAGCACAACCACAGACCACTTGAGGTCGCAGTCTTCTGACCAGAGTGCATTCAGGGGGTTGTTGGAAAGGTGAGCAGAAAGTCATGCATCTCTCTCTCTCACTCAGACACACACACACACACACACACACACACACACAACACAACATAGAGCAAAATCACTCAGCTGTAGCAGCAATCACTCATACACCAAACAAATGCCCAGGAAGGAAAGCTGACCAACATCCCAGTGGTGCAGGACATGCAAGCCACAAAAACACACGGTGGAACCAAAATTTTTTGCACATCTCCAAGGGAAGCAGAATGAGGCAGACCAAGATAGGCAGACGCACATCTTAATTGCAGACATTTAAACTCCTATATAAGGGGCAATTAAAAGTAAAGCCACAGATGACCAAAGTACTAACATGAACATGCACCAGCTGCACAGATGGGGAACTGGTGCATCATTCTTTTAAAAGGAGGTCCTGTCATATTAGTTTCATTAAAGCTCTCTATCTTCATATTCTATCTAGGCTATGGACAACAGTCAAATTTTATACATCATGAGTTACGAGAAAAACGAGAAATCCCTTGGTATCCGAAATCTAAATCCAAAGCTTTACTGGCTCTTGAAAATGTAAACCTAAATATCGGTGTCCAAATGGGAACTTTGCTACAACGTATTTTATCCAATGCTTATGGGGAGGGTTGTAAAAAAAAAAAAACAAAAAAAAAAAACACAACACTAAATTCAAATAAACATCAATGCCATAAACTGTGTACATTGTATCATAATAAAAAATATGGAATGTGCTGTTATAATTTGTATTGTATACTTTTATACATTTATCTGAAGCAAAAGTGTGAAGCCTACACTGGTGAATCTTGCTATAATGTAAAAATCTAAACACCCATGTATAACATGCAGGTTTACATCACTGTCAGTTTCTGATAAAATCTGTTCAGTGCTACAACAGTCCTTTGAGTAATTAGTGATAATTATTGAGACAAGTTAAATTTATTATGAATCTAATGGTTTACCTTGTTTGCAAAAACCCGTGAAGTCACAGCATACATATACTGCAGCCGAACACAATGGGAACAGGGCAAACAGCCATGAGCTGAACATTGCAAAAAAGGCTAACTTTTTATTCATTCTTCGATTTAAGCTAAAAAATACATTAAACACTGTATTGTTTGTCTTTATTTTTGCAACTTCAGCAAGGGTTCCAACTGTTGACGAAATATTCAGGCTAATTTCAAACAGGCATATTTTTAAAAACGCATTTACAAATAATCATGCTATAAATGTAACTAATAGTGGCAGTTTCTACCTCCATGTTGTAATTGTGATTTTCATGTGTTTATTGAATCCATGCCATCTCTTGCCCAAAAACAAATCTGATGAATTGTATCCTATGGACAATGTACAGACTTACCACTATGTCTCCTCAGCACAGTCTGCATAAGTGCTGGGACTGGAGTCCCTGCTGTAGTCTGATCAACTGTCTTCCTGTTTGTGATGCTCATTATCCAGATGTTTACCTGTATTTTCCCATCCTGACTGCTGCAGGTGTCATCACATCCTGAGTGAACTTTACCCCAAAAACAAACATGCCTTTACCATCTATAATGACACTCTGAAGAGCACCTCTTGACCAGACAAAGCGTACAAAGGCTGGCTGACCATAATAGAATTGGTCCACAAAATATTCTGTCTTACTACAGTGCCACCACACCCTGGAAGAGTGAGCAGCTAATTGATATTAGGCCCACAACATTGATTTCTCCATTACCAGCCTTAGTATTTTTGTTTCCCCTTCTGTGGGCCTCTGCCCCCACCCCACACTTGTTTTTAACTGCCCTTCACATAGTTTTAGAAATAACATTGTTTTATAAATACAAATGTTAAGAAACTTCCATTAATCTATCCAACCACTGATCCTGGTTAGGACAGCAGTCATCCAGAGCTTATCAGTGTTGTGGGGCACTAGGCTAGGAGACTATACGCTGGATGGGGGAATATATTTTTAAAAAACTAGTCAAATTTAAGACTGTATTAATGCCCATGTACCACAAAACCAAACAAAGGAGATTTAAAAGAACTTAAGCCAAATACAATTTTGATCTATATGGAATTAAACTGATTAAAAACAATGTACAAATAAAAGTATTTCTTAGGGTGGACCTTCAGGTTCTGAAACCAACCATAGTAAGCAACATACACATGCACACACAGAATGAGGATGACTGACATGCGGGCAGAGAAGGCAGAGAAATGTAAGCAGCACTCAGCTGGAGGTGGAGCCAGTTACACGTGGGCAGAATCGAGGTGTGGACAGGATGGAGCCAAGGCATGGAAAAAGGAGAGCTGCATAATAAAACGCTGAAGGAGTGTATGCACACAGCATCCAGGGAGAACAATGTTTCTTTGCTTTGGCTCCACCCCAGACCATGGCAGTCCAAATAATCAAACTGATCCTAAGGTCCACTGTGGAACCAGGAAAAATGCCTCTCCACCTGACCCTCCCTGCTGTAAGTTCTGTTTCACCTCCAACCAATACCTTACCCACAGCACCCAAGGCATGCCGGTTGGGGGAATCTCACCTTCGTTGATCTTGGCCACATCCACACTAGCATTGTTGAGCTGTAGCGTGGCCTGCAAGGCAGGTAAAAGCTGACGAAGGAGCCCCGGGTCCTGCAGTAAGGGTGGGGGTGCTGGCGACTGTGGGACCGGCGACACTGGCACTGCTGTGGTTGCTGTTGCTGTGCTCGCAGGGGTCAGGCACACGCCCGAGATGGATGATGCCGATGTCGACTGAGACGTACAGGAATGAGATGCAGGTTTGTCCGATGGAGTGCACTCTGCAGACAAGACAAGGGTGAAGTAACAATCGTTCCAAACAAAGGGTGTGTACAACACTTCCTCCACACCTTGCCTTAAACTGAGAATGGTGCAACCATAGTCTCAGAACAGTAATGCTCCCCAACGCCAAGATGAAGAATCTCTCTACGCACATTAGTTCAATTGTGTGCAAATGGGCGCATTTATGCATATAGCAGCCTTTGCCAGAATAACCTCATCAGTAACGGCGACTTAATGGATACCCAGGCTGACAAATACCACCCACTCCCGTATATTCAGCCACTCTTACTGGTCGCACTGAAGCCACTACCACTGCTGGCTGCTACAGCCGTGGCCTGGAGTGCTTCCCGCCTGTAATCCCGGTCCTTGGGGAAGCTATTGACCACGGCGGGCTTGGTGGCTTCCCTCTGCCGTTGCTCTCTGGGGTGCGGATGACAAATGGTTAAAAATGAGACAACCGTACACGAATTCAGACAAAGCCCACTTACATGACTACTCCAAAACAGGCATTTGAAAGCAAACGTGACATACCTTTCCAGCCACTCTTTGGGTTTCTCCCACTGGGAAACTTCAGTTCTACAGTTGTAGTAGTACTTCTTCCCAGAACTACTAATGTGTTCCGACCAATCATCTGCTAGATCATAGGACTGAAGGGCAGAGATAGAAAGCACCACAATTATAAATGATTAAAATAATAAGATTTAGGGGATTCAGATGTGATGCAAGATCGTGCAAGACAACCACAGAAACATCACTACTGGATTTATTGCAAATATGTGCATCAAGGCCTGTAGCAAGTGTCTTCTATGAAATACAAAAAAAAAAGGAAAAATTTGTTACTTGGAAATTTCTATCTTACTAATTGACAAAAAGGCCTGTGAGTGTAGGTAAACCCCATTTTATACACTTAATTTGTGTCTGAAAACACACTGCAAAACCAAAATTGTGTATACCTATTTTACTTACTTTTATCTTTATTTTAAAAGAGAAAAATAATAATGCATTCCCAAGCAATTTTAACAAATATCGCTAACACTACAACAACCTGTAGCACGTGTTGCATCATAGATCACACACACCCACACACGGCGCTACATTGGGCCGTGCAGTGCAGCACACACTCAGGGCACCCCACCATGTGTGCACAGGGCATCGTGCCACACAACACACACAGGGAATCAACCCTTCTGTTCACAGTCAGGAGATCAGACCAGGATCAGAGACTCCACATCATAGAGTTGTTCATTCAATAATGAGATTTATGTGAAAAACGTGAAAACAACCATTTAAAATAAACACAGTGATTTACATTAACTGTTAGTGTTCGCATGAGTGAAGAGAAGAAAGCTGCGAGGGTGGATGGAGGAGGATTGGCAACCAAAAAACACGGATACAAATGCTGCCAAACTGGAAAATGAACCTTGGAGAATCTCAAGTGTAATCGCAGATGGAAAAATGCTATCAAGGAACTGCTGTTACATTAAATACGTTCTACTTGAGAAGTTATGGATAATGACACCAGAAGAGAAAGGTCTCATGGCCCTGATTCCATGATGCAGACCTTACATGTGCTAGGTTCATCCTACTGTTGGTGGCACACAATGGGCATTTCACTGGTCAAAGGCATTAAGGGGTGGGGGGACTGCCAAGGTACAGCAAAATTAACCTATCATTAAGGGTACTTCTTGTCAGCTGTGCTAAGTTTTCGCACACATGATTTTCAGAGATGGGTGACTTCTCTGACTTCTGTCTTCACCACTGCAACATGACCAAATTGTCACCTGAAATGAAGGGCAAATTCATACCAGAAGCCCTGTATATGTATACTAAGAAGACTATGAACTTAGGCCACATGAGTTATCTGTTCCTTAAAAAGGCATTTAAATCCCAGGCAAAAATATAAAATATATATTCTAAAAACTACCAGAATGGTGTGACTAAAAGCATCTGGGGAAAAGCTACAAAAGAATCTAGCAGCTTTGAAGCAGTCTCAAATCCAAAACTGTCAGAAGAAGGTAAAATGAACAAAATAAAGATAAATCATTAGCACAATGAGAGCTTTACTATAATGCAACTCACAACATTTTTTGCTGTTGGGAGAACTTTCAGAAAATAAAATCTGGTTTGGAGATAGACTTACCAGGTAGAAATGAAGGCAGTGGAAGACACTGCTGTGGTTTCATTTGAAAGAAGACACCCAAAAAGGGATACACACCACAAAGTTGCAGGACTTCCCCACACACCCAGGTTAGACAAGAAAAGAGAGAATTGGGGCACCACAGCAAGTAGTGGTGGTCCTGTACACTAAATTCCCTCAAAAAAAAAATGATGCTGGTTCATGATTTTTGCTTCATAAAAGCAAGCACGCGATAGAAATGTGTGAAGACCAGAAATGTGAAGGCAAATAGTCTGCTTTCATATCAAGGGCAAGTGGGGCTGAGGTAGAGAAGTAAAAGTCAGTCAAAGCCTAAGAAAAGAAAGAAAGAAAGAACAAGTTCCCCCTACTGATCCACAACAGCAAAGGGCTAAAACAATTTGTGCTTCCATCTGACAGTCTGGTGATGTAGGAAACAAAAAGTCTTTGCTGAATGTTTACATTACAAACTAAAAAAGATGAGTACACCAGGTGGTGGTACTATAACTCACAGGACAGATACCTAGTCAGAAAAGTGACCGATGGTGCCCAAGAAAATTGAGGGTGTGCAGTAGTTTTTTTTTAACAATGTTTCATAAAACAGGACTAAAACCTTTGCTTTATTAGGGCATGTTAAAGAATTCAAGTAGAAATAAAATGGCGGGGAAACTAATGCAAAAATAAGAGGTATTCAGTTAATGGCCAAAAAAATTCATCCCATTAATGAAGCCTCAGAAACACAAAATGAACCTTTAGGAAATCATTCTTATAGGATAAGACATAGTTCCTTCTATTAAAGTTCCAACAAATGTTTATTAGTTTTTAAGGATCACTTGAATTCTGATGAAAACCTAAAAACAAAAAAACTTACCAAATGGATCCAAAAACATGCAGCCAGAAAGAAATTTCCAATGAACAATTTCAAAAGGCAGCTGTAACACAACTACATGATGTCTTTAAGTAAGGAATGAATGACTTAAAGTCTCTAACATTGAAAAGCAGGAAGCTCAAACTTTATCATTGAACTCGTTATTGCTGAGAAACAACCACATTTGTGAGGCAATGAACTCCCTGCTGTCTTGGAAACAGTATTTAACAACATCAAGATCACCTGAGTGTTTAGCACAAATACAGCTGCAATCTCCTCATCCACCACCCACAAGATAGGAGACGTCTGCAGGGCCACATGAGTAAGACTTGTTTTGGAGTCCAAGTGAACCACTGCCTGGGCACAGTCTTGGGTGTCATCATAACCATTTAAATGAGGAGATCCCAGGAGTGCACCTTAGATGAACATGTCCCAGAGGCCACAGAAAGAAAACAAACCACCCCACTTTTCATTAAATTCCAAATGGAATGAAGAACACAAATTATAAACCCAGGACTAAGCTGATTACATAGAGAAGGGATACTTACAGTCTCTGAGGTTTTGCTTGGATTAGAATTTGTGCTGTGATTCTGTGAATTTTCTTGTGGAGAATAACTGGTCCCTAAAAAAAAGAACAGATAAATGTAAGTATCTCTATCTCCAAAAGAGAACCACAATTAATCCACAAATAAAAACAAGAAATATTAGATTTGTGGAATCCACTCATTGGCAACCTGGAACACTAGGAAGGGCACTGGGTTTGACAGCTTGTATGGAAATCCAAGCGCACTTCAGGACCACACAATGAGAAAGAGGTGAGAAAACCTACTGTCAAACAGCATGATGATTAAAAACACACAATCTGCTACACTGAATAAAGTGGATATATGAAAACATTGCTGCAACCTTTGGTCCCTTGGTGGAGGCAGGTTGTCTGCCACACCCTGGTCCCTAAGACAGGTTGCAGTGAATGCAAACCCCTGCCACCAGGGTCCGGTAGCACTGGCAACACCAAAGGCAGTGCCTTGAGAATTTGTTTCAGCTCTCTTTAGAGAATGACTATTTATAAAACAAACAAATTACTGCACTGACCATATTTTTTGAAATTTTATCTGCTGGTGGGCTCTGAAATAATGTACTACATTACCAAAATAATTTACTGCAACCAGTGAGCAACAATAGCAAACCTGCATAATTCTAAAAGATGTTTTCAAACCTGGCAGATGTGAACTCTGCCCTATTCACTAAGCAAGCATCTGATTTTCATTACTTAATTTGAAGATGAAAACATTATGATTAACTTTAATTTACCTTAACCTTTTATCATTGATGACAGTTTACAATGTTAGGTTCATAAAACAGGTGTATATATTTTTGTACCCATTTATACAGTTGGATAACTGTATTATCAACCCAGAGTAGGTTCCTTTTTCTATGTAACTAAGGAGAGTGGTAGGATTTGAACCAGGAACCTTTTTGCTATTAAGATGATGGCCTTAACCACAACACCTACCTGCTGCTCCTAATTTAGTTCCACTTAAAGCTGGAGAGAAATATAAACTGTTCAGTTCTCAAATTAAATATTTTTTTAAACCAATGACAAGAACAGCTACCTTACTCTGTGCTCCGGAAATCACATATAAATTTAATTTCATGCAATAATTTTCCACGGTTAAAACAACTTAAAGAGAACAAACAAGAAGCAACAAAACAATTCAGTAATATTATGTGTTCACATCACATGGACAAATTAGATGCTATAGATACTTTTTAAATGTGCACACAAGTAACTGTTTTTTAAGGCTATTTTCCTCCCCATCTTCTGGATGACAAATGACAGAAAAAAGTGACAGTTTACAGATTTGAATAAAGCTATGATATGAAAATGTGTCCTGTGATGTTCTATTTATGAGGGCAACAATACACATTTACTTAGGTTTTTAACAAGTTTGTTTTGCTTCAATCCTTGTACCTCAGCAGAAAAACCATACACCTTCACCTCTGACAACTTGCTCATGTCACTCAAGAAGGCACCAAGTTGAAAATGCAATGTAGTGCAATCAACTCCCTCTGTCTTTCAGAAGTTGACTCCCTGTCAACTTTCAAAAAGGGTCTCTAACCCATCTCTTGCAGAGCCATTTCTTTCCTGACATCTGACAACTACATGAATGAATCCAACACCATCTGCTATTATTATCTATATGTTTGTGGTTTGAATTTCATTTCTGTAGGTAGCTGCTTGAGGGATATGGACCAAAAACATGGTAGCATCAGCCAAATAAGCTGCTTCTATAATCCTGCAGCTGTATCTAAAGATTTGTTGATGTGAACTCTTGCACAACTCAACAGTAAACATCTGCCAGGTTTAAAGACATCTTTTAGAATTATGCAGATTTGCTACTGTTGCTCACTGGTTGCAGTAAATTATTTTGGTGATGTAGTACAACTCAAGACTCTGGGTAAAAGGTCCTGTCAAATACAAATGTTTAAACTATAACCATTTAGGAGCCCACCAAGTGTGCATATGTGTTAAATATCTGTGTTGATAGTCTAGCTGAAGCCTGCAACTGCTGGAAAGCACACAGGTGAATACTGCACGCTTGTGAAAGGTATTTAAATTATTTGTAGTGGAAATATATATACATTTCTGGTGAACAACATGGCTGACGATAATCTTCAGAGTACATGTGCAAAGATGTGAAGAGGCCCCATTCCTGCCTCACCTCCATCTCTCTCTCTGAGCCGATGCGCCTGGATTGGTTTCGCCCTGCTGTGCCCCGTGCCAATGCTCTGCTTGCCATCCGGGCTGTCGGACCGCCGGAGTACTTTGCAGGGTGGGGTTGCATCAGAGGCCTCACGTGTCTTCTCATGGCGGTGGTCACTGCCAGGGTGACTCTTTGTTGGGTATTTAAGGCTCTGTAACACAAAAACACCTTGACACCTCAGACACAACAGTACAAGCATCCTGTCAAGTTTGACTGACAAGCCATAGTTACTGTGGAATAAATATTAACTTTTGGGTCATAGGTGGGGTACTGGTTAAATATGTCAATTATCACCAAGAAGGACTTGCTTCAAACCATAGCTTTGTTTTTCTGCCTCTGATAAAGTGACTTATGAAGCATTGATACAGTAAAAATGATCCTGCTATATAAATGCATAAATCACTTTAAGAACCTTGGTGTAGAATCCTGTTTAAATAGCGTTAAGCAAATTGTTCATGATATTAATGGCAAATAATACATAATTGATATTGTCTATATACACACTGTAATGTCAACTATATCATTACTTTTTATGCACAAAGAATAATTAAAAGTGAAAATGATCCTGACGTAAAAATACGAGGACCTTTTCTCCATTTTCTAAATGTGAAAAGTATTGACAGCAAGACATCAGTAAGCCTGTAAAACTAATGTAGGAAAACAACAAATTTCATTATTTTAAGTTACTTTGAGAAATGTCAGCCGTCTTGCCGTGTTTGGTGAGACGTACTAAAGGTTTAAAGGAATTTAAAACGCTTCTAAACGCCCGTCGACAGTCACTGTGAGCTAACTTCCCTCACAGGCCTTGAGGACGTGCGAAAAACACTGCAACAAATCAAATAGGCCGGAAACTCGACGCTCAAAACTACCAAGAACATACATAAAAATACAAGCTCACGTTTATGTTGCAGTTAAAGGCTGGGAATGTAAATAGTGACGATGTAAGGAACTCTTTCGGACCTGTTTTCCTGCACTGTGGCCTAGACGCCCTGGCAAAGCCTGCGGCCCCAGTGACATGTCTCCGCTGTGTTCACCTCCCTTTTTCCCCGACTCCAATCCTCAAATACACTCACCTGATAGGGCTGCGGGTCCCTGCGCTCGGTACACCTGTAAAACCCCAAAACAAAAGTCGGGTTACAGACAGATAAAGCAGCGTAACGTCGGTGCTCGGAGGCGCTTTTAAAAGCCGCTTCCTCCGCCAAGTTTCCACTTATTTTGGTTTCGACAAAAATGGCGGATTCGTGAGGAGCGAAAGACGCAGAGCTCTTTACCCATCACTGAGTCTTGGCGGTTTCCTCGCATGCATTACCATCAATGCCCTGTTATTGTGTGTGGAGTGGAGGTGAAAGGTGGACAACTTGTTTTGTCGTCCTGTTTTCTTTTTTTGCTGTTTTTTTTGTCTTCCAGCGACTCGAGCTCACTTCGCTGATGGGAAGAGCGCCCTCAACCCGCTTGCACTCGCACATACTGAAACTACAGCCCCGCCTCCCCCTGCGCAGCGGCGAGAAGCGCATGACGTAAAGCACATCATGCGTCCTGACGCACTGCACGACACATTGGCGTCGCCCGCGCAGTCATGGCGATGACGTCACTACAGGGCGTGGCTTACATTGGAGCTTTTTCAAATTAATGCAAATATCGTGGAAAAACACATATTCAACAATATTACAGGACACATAGAAGTGTGACAAAAGCTGGAAACAGATAACGGGTTAAATATAGCTATATTAGATACTAAATTGTAATGTAATATACATAGAAAAAAAGATTTAAAAAATTGAAAATTAAACGAGCATCTTTGTAACACTAAAAAAGTGGCCTACAAGCGTGTGACAACTACTAACTACAGCTGTTCATCTGGTCACTAAAATTAAAAAAGCAAAAAACAAAAAACAAACTGATTTTCTACTTCCAAGTCATGTTTCACAATAGAAAGGATAGGACAGTACGGGACTTTGTTAATCCCTGTAGGAGACAAAACCAAAGGTGTCAATAAACAATTAAATAACAAATGAATATCAAATAGCAGAAGACAATTAGCAATTTCAGTAAAGAAAGACAACAAGTTTAATGACTGTGAAGTCACAAGGCTCCTTAAGATGTATTGTGGAGTGGTAATTATCCAGGTAAAAAACACTCAAGAGAAGAATGTTCTATAAAAAAATAAACTGACAGATTGCCTTGGCACCAATGTCAGTTTACTTTGGGTTGGGGCCTTTGGCACTTCCCACTCATGCCTTTCGTCCTTGTAACGTGGGGGCTACCTTTCAGCATCTGATGGAGAGGGTCTTGGCAGATGTGTTCCTGAGCTGGTGCATTGTTTACTTAGAGAATTGGCTGGTTCATGTCCCCACCTTTGAGACTACTCCCTCCAGAACCTGTGCGAAATGTTCTCTGCTATCCCTAAAGCTGGACTGAAGTTCCTCCCTGCAAAATGCAGTCTCCTTTAGTGGCTGGTGAAGTTTCTGTGTTGTGGAGAATGTAAATGGGCTTTCCCTGGACCCCACTCGGATAAGCTTTGTGGTGCTTGCCCAAATCACGGGATGTTTCAGAGCTTTCAAGCATCCTCAGATGGGTGCCCTCCAATCTTGAGTTCTTGCTCAACTTTGCTTATCTTATGTTGCTGCATTTAGTTATCTCTAGGTGGGCTGAGTTTGAATGGAACCCCAAGTGTGCTGTAGCCCTCCATCATCTTGAGAGGAGAAAGAGGAGCTGGCCTTTGTCACCATACTGACTGTTCTGTTTATGGGGAAGTCCTGCATGGTGGATATAAGTGCCAGCAATTGGAAAACATTGGAGAATGGGTCGTTTCCTTCTTTAGCCAAAGGCTGAGCCAAGAGCAGAGGAACTTTTTCAACCAATGCACCCTGCTGTCCATTTGTGGTGGGTCTCCAGGATTTCAGACGCCATGGTCGCAAAGCTACAACTTACAAATACAGCACCATTTAGGGCACTTCCAGGCCAAAACAGATTTGCTCTCTAGTCACCTTTGCAGTGCAGATGCTTGCAGGCAGCATGATTAGGTAGAGGAACATGAGCAGATAGTGATGGAGTCCTGAGTATCCCTAGGAGTGGATGTAGTGAGTGACAGGACCCCTGGGAACCTTCCGTACATTTTCCAAGGCAAGTACTACAGGCTTGTGATGATGGACTACTTTCTCAAGTGGCCCAAGTTGTATGTTATGCTGACCCGGAGTGTGGCCACCACAAAAGAGAAAGATGTTATGCTTGATTGTGGCAGCTCTTGAGTCTCACCTTTTGACACCAGTATGACTGAGATCAACATCTACTTTTGCTCCTGTGGGAAGCCACTCTGCCTTCCAGGAGTCTACAAGTTGAGCTCCTGTTTTGCTAATGACTGTCATGAGCTGAGTCTAGTGACCTTGGTTTATTACAGTTCGCTGAAGCCAGAGGTAGCCACAACCAGGACTGGTGCACATGCGACAACTGTGGCAGCCCTTGGAGTGTATACATGAGTTGAACAGGAGCCACCTGACTGATTTGGGGAGCAACAGAAGAGGATGTATGACATGCATTGTTGGGGACAGCTGCTGAGCTGGGAGGATCAGGTGTGGATGTACAATGCTCAGTGAAAGCTGGGTGTGCTCTGTCTCACCCAGGACTGGCCTTCTGATGCCCTGGGCGCAGCCTGGACTTAGATGGTGCCCAGTGGTGCTGCACATGGTTCAGCTCACCTGCTGCTGTCACGAGGAGCCTGTTCCAATGTATCTCTCCAGGGTGGTGCTTACATCACACACCGACAGCTCCAGAATTCTGGGTGACCCATGGATCACCAGGACAGTTGGGGAGGCAGTGTAATGGTGATGATTGTAAATAGTTTCTGTGGGGCAATGCTTGTACATAGTATGCAATTATTTAATGTTGGTGTTTATGCTTGCTCTATTTCAAGCAAGGTAGATAATTTCTTGAGAATCCCTGTGTCTGGATACTGCCTGTCGTAGCACCACAGGGGGGCACTGTAATATTGATCGGTGAATGGTGTCATTATTGAGTAATCTGTGAGAGGTTTTATCCTCATTTTATGTCACCCAGTAGGTGTGAGAGGATTTCCATTTTGAAAGGGTTTTTTTACCGACAGAAAACCAGCATGGCATTTGGAAATACAAGATATGGGAAGCCTCATATATTTATTTGAAGCACGGGTTAGAGGCAGCAGTAGAACACCATAAAAGAATTAAAAGAAGCAATTCTCATATGAGGTAAGTTACCTTATTTTAACTCAAGACGAAATGAAACATTTTTTACAGAATCCACATTTTTCTTCAGCCACATGTTGATTAAAACTGTAGCCACTATTAAATTACTTTCAAGTCTTTCTACAAAATGTAAATTATTTGATTGAAAGTTTATATTTTTATCCTTCATATGTAGGTATATTTTCAGCTTCCATTGCAAAGTCTTAGAGTCTATGTACACATGAACATTACATATATGATTTCTTGGTCATTTTTTGCCATCTCTCACCTTAATTAGAAAACCAGCACCTGCTTCAACCTGGTTTTCTTGTACAAAACGTTGGGTAAATAGATTGGGGGGTATAGATGTAGATGTAAATATAGACGCCCTGAAGCCGAGGTTTCTGATGGTTTTGGCTTTTCCACAGTTTCTCTTTTTGTGCCATTATGCAGAAAATGTCTATGTAAATAAAGCTTAAAAACAGTATATTTTTAAAGGGACATTTGCTGGTGTGTATCCACTGCATCAGTAAACAACACACACTATATACACATACAGTGAGAACAATTAAATTTCAGTGTAGTTCTGGATATTCACATGTCTGAAGTCTTTTTTTCATAAATTTTGTTACTGAGGTTACACTTGATATGGTAGCCAAATTTCTGTTTTAACTCTATTATATAATTTTGGCAAATGTTGCTGTGCTAGGTGCAAAATTTGAAAGGGATTTTTAAATTTAAAAACCTAAAAATGTGTTAGATAAATAAACAACAACAACAACAACAACAACAACAGTAATAATAATAATAATAATAATAATAATAATAATAATGACTGTGAAGTTTTTCAAAAGGGCCAGTGAAAGCAAAACTATAAGAAATAACAAAGTCATCCAGCTGTGTATGTGCAAAAACAGGCAACTGAGGCAGTGCAGTGTATGTTTTCTGACCAGCACTCCCCCCAGTTGGCCTCAATACTGGACCTCAGGCTCTTCTCTGTCCCATTTCAAAGGGGAGGTCAAAAGAGAGAAACAAACAGGCAAAGTATTTACCCTTCCACTCACTCGGACCAGACTCAGTGCCCACTGCACTGGCTCTGACCCCTATAGCTATCCAATAAAGCAAAGTGCAGACGGACTACTGACATCCAATTTGACCCCCCCCCCACACCCCCTGCAGTCAGATGGACATCATCATGCTAAGATTGTAGTCAGTTTTCCACTTGGCCCTGAGTCAGAGAGTATTTCCAAGTATTGCCACTGTGCATCACTGTCTGCAGTGCGGTGAGGCCGTAGGCACAGTCTATGTTCAGGAAGTGGAACCAGCTTTGAAATAGCATCACACCAATAACATGTAGTGGGTCCACTGTGACACATTTAACTAACTGTATTTCACTAAAGAAATTGTAGTTAAGGACCCTTCAGGTGCATTTCTCCTCAAGGAGGCTGAATCTGCATCTTCTTGTCAAAAATGGAAGTTCCCTTGAATCCATTAGTACTTGTGGAGTGCAACCCTGAAGCATAAGTCCTAAGGCAGAATATGCCATAGATCCCTACTGTGTACCATGACACCATTCAGTTCAATGCAAAGAGGAGCATCTATTCATAATTTTGGATTAAAAGTGAAACAAAGCAGATGAAGTCAGACACATAAAGGAAAACTATTTCAAGATGAAATAAAAACATGTGAACTTCCTGATACTGACAGCAAGCGTTGTAATAAACAATAATGAAAACATACCTTCACTGTGTCTGAGATTGTTCTACCATTGTGATGTCATTACTGTCATATTTTTCCATGACTCGCAACTATTATTTAAAAAATTACATAAATACTTCAACACATTCTTCATTTCCTTGCTGTAAATGTGTGTTTATTTTTGTCTAATTTGCTTTGGGCTGCAGGTTTTGAGATTCAGTGACACCTCTGGCTTGCTTTCTCCATGTCCTCTCCAGTGCTGCATGCCCTTGGCCAACTTGTACTTAGTATGAAGTTGCTCTGATGGAAAATTCCATTTCTCTTGCATTTTTTACGCACTAATAATACCTCCATAATTGAAAGACCATGTGTGTCTACACTGCATAGATGAGCTAGGTGTCAGATGCCTGTGCTGTTTGACGCGCTTCAACAGTGGCCAGCTCAGACCAAACTGTGCCAGGAATTGGCACAAATTCCTGTGAAATTTGAGGTGGACAGCTGAGCTTTGCCAGAGGAGCTTTAGGGAGTGCTCACTGCAGACAGAGCAAAGCTCTGCTTTTGGTACTGTTCAACAAGCAGATGGAAACTGACACCACCCCGCCATCAAGGCCAATGATTACTTCACATGGATGTTTAAGGTAGACAAGTGCCCAGAGAAAGGCAGACAGTATATGGTACATTATGTTTACATTTACATTTATTCATTTGTCAAAGTGACAAAAGTATACCAACGTATGATGGGCTTTTAACAGAAACAGAACTGTCAAATCTCAGCTTAACAGTTAAAGGATTTGCATCTGATACCTCTAGGACCTGACCACTTCTTACCCCCCTGCATGAATGCTGAACTCTTCCACCCCTGACCACTTGCTGGTCTCACTCAGAGAAAGGGTCCATATTTAAAGTCCATTGGTTCTCAGTTTTGGGCTTTTGGGCTTAATGTGGCCAAATGAGCTCCTTGTCTTAGAGCTGTTGAATCTCTGCAGTGCAATGCAGTAATGATTGTTTTGAGAGGCAGGACTTTTCCCAGTGGTCTGCTCACACACACACACACACACACACACACACACACACACACACACAGACAGAGTCATTTGCAGTAGTCATCAGGCAGCCAGGTCTGAATATGAATTGAGGTAAATGAGAAAGGTGGGCAGCTGCTAGACCCACAGAAGTTTATTTTTCTCCCTCACCTTTTTTGGTTTGGAGTTTTGGGAGTTTTTTGTTTTTTTTTTGCTCTTGTTATTAAATGTCTAGCTAATCTCTTACCTTTAGACTTACTTTATATCTGTTACATCTGTTCTGCTGTTTTAATGTGTTGTTCAGCGCTTTAGGTCACTGAGAAAAAGCACTCTGTAAAAATAAATTGTACTGTACTGAATTGTTATGGGAGGAGGTGTGTGCAGCAATAAAGGAACACATGGCTAAAATGATAGGGATGCAGTAGCAGGGAGCATTGTTGAGGTGGGAAAAAGTACTTGAGAATATAAGATATTGCGGAAATAGGTCTGCAGAGCTGAGACCGACTATATTAAGTTCTTGATCCAGGCAGTTTATGATATTTTGCTTAGTTGATCCAAACTGTACAGCTGGGGAACAGCTGATTCTCGACCACAACCATTATCTTCAAAGAAAGTATCATTAAAGCATCTCCTCAGCTGTTGCCCAAGAGCTCCAAGGCAGGGCCGTGATCACTGGTGCCACCATCAGGTCTTTAAAACTATGAAACAGTTTATCAGTGTGGAAATAGTACACAGCCGAACCTGGCAGCTGAGTAAAATGAGTATCTATTGGCAGCTCAGGGCATCTGGCTATGCCAAGAATTGGGAAGATAGCTTTTTTTTAGCCACAATCACAGTGACACTTTTGAGGCCAGACATTGCGTTCCTGACTTATCTTGTTTGACCAATGCCTTGGGAAGAGAGGGTGGAAGAAGCTTGTAAAGGAAGATGGAGAGGTATGAGAAGCTGGTGGAGTAATGCTGCAGGGGCTTTGCAGTCCTTGTACAGGGCCTGTGGTGGTGGGTTTCACCAGCAGTCAGAGCAGGAAGGTGAAGAAAGTTGTTACTCAGGGTGTGGAGATGGCATGTAGATGGCTGCTGATTAGGGGAGTTGAGCTGTGGGTTCAGCATACTGCTCTGCAGATGCAGGCCTCACATTGATGAGGGTGTACCTGTTATTGAAAATCCCGAAAAATTCCATGACCTCCAGTTTACATGACTTATGACACATGACTTTGTGTTCAGGTACCTTGCAAAATGTGTGATATAGATAAATGTTTGCCGAGATTTTACCGAAAAAATAACAGTGTGAGCTGAAGTGTGAGGTCAGACTTCACATGGCATTCCAGATTACTGTCTTCAGCATTGAAAATGTTGATTATCAGCCGGATCTTCATTTGTGTTAATTTGTTTTCTTTTTTTAGACATCATGGTTTAATTTCACACAGAATTAACTGCTTGATTAGTGTATGGAGACGTGACGTCTGTATTAATTATAGTGTGTTTGATTGTTCTGTATTTTGGTATAGTACCATGGGTTTGTCTGTAACACTTAACTCAAAACACATCTGTTTCAGAGCCATTTCTCTCCTGATCTCCTGTCAGCTACATAAATGAGTCCAACACCATCTACTATGATTATTTATGTATTTGCTGTTTGAATGTCACTTCTATAGGAAACTACTTGAAAGATGTGAACCAGCAACATGGTGATATCAGGCTAGCAAGCTGTGCTGCACTCATGTTTAATTTGAGTTGTATGTCTCTGTGGAGAAAAGTGCAAATGGAATGTATAAAGCCTATTGTGGAGATGACAGTGCCTTCCTGCGGCTGCCAGAGAAAATAATGCTATTTTGAAAATGAAACATTATTGACTAGATAGTGCTTTTATTTATTACCAAGATCTGGTCTCAACTGGTCTTAAAAGTTAGTTATGTAAGTGCCCCAGGTGTCCACTAGATGGGAGTAACATTGCAGGAGGTTTCTAATTCTACTTCCCAAGTGTGGTTTCTGGGGTCTGCCCAATGATCAGTTGGGTGTGCTTTGGTCTAAGTGCTGGACCTCTGGATGGTAAAATGGGGAAGGAAGTGAAGGATCTGCTGTGTTGCAGTCTCTGTCCAGTCTTTTCAAAACGGGGTGGGACATAAGAACCTCAAAGATGATAAGTCACATATAGGTTTGGGCTGAGGATATTTATCTGTTTTAGCAAACGACTGAATTCTTTTTTTAACCATAGCATTTGCCACTGTGTTTTCAGTATTTTTGTGGATTTTTTTCAGATTCATGAGAGCACAACAGTCTTATGTAGCAAAACTCTGTTGTTTCTAGACACTCCCAGAATTCACCCAGGAGAAGCGAATTCATTTTTCTATCCCTGTGTTATGCTACCAGAGGCCAGGGCTATGATCAGGGAGGGCGAACGGATGTTATTTCTTAGAAATTTCAATGTTATTTTTCTACCTCCTCTGTATGTTTGACCCATAATTTCTGCAGAGTGCCAACACACCAGAGGTGTGTATGATGTCTGGGGAGCTGTGCAGCTGAATTCTGCGCTTTCTTTCCTTCTAGGTGGGCTCAAATTGAAACATCACACCTAACATAGAATTGGCCAGAGCAAATGCTGAACTGCTCCTCCCACAATCCAGTGTGATACTTTGCAGATAACAAGTCATGCCAGGCCTACCGTCCAGGCATGGAGACGATGCAGGTAAGTACAGTGAATGTCTCTCGAGTGCCATTTTGGTGTGCTGTTCACATTATTGTCTGACCTTGAGAGACCTGAAGGGTGAATTTCCAGATCCATGGTCTACCACACGTCATTCTTGTCAGTTCCACTGTGCCCACTTTCTTATCGGTTTTGTGAGCCATACAAGCACTGTGACTCCCGTTACACCCATCACACTCAATAAATATTCACCCCTCCATCCATCCATTTATCCATCTATCAATAAACACACATTGAGGCATAGTCTATCCTGGAAGTGTGAGGCCGGGGATATTATGAATCACACACAAATCCATCACAGGTCTATCTCACACACTCATGCACTTACAAATACACACACTTTTGAACTACAAATTCACCTAAAGCACCTCTCGATGGACTGTGGGAGGAAACCTATAGACAAACAGCGAGGACATGCAAACTGAACCAGATCTGAACCCTCATCTAAACAAACAACCCAGGAGCTGTGAGGCACCAATGCCCCCTGCTGCACTACTGTGCCATCGCTCATTTTTGACTAAATGGATTCCATACTCATCTTGGTATTTGCCATGATAGCTATACAGCAAGATCATTTTTGCTGTATTAAATCAGGCTAAGAACATTGCTCAATGGTACAACATCTAGAAGTAAGCATCAAATCTTAGTCCTCTGAGTGCAAGGCAGGGTCTCTGATCACTACAAAATTTGCTGCCCTGGTTATAATGTAAATGTAAATAAATAAATCTAAATAATTCAGCTGACCAACAATATCTGTCCCCATGACATTGGTTACACTTGTACTTCTTCTGAAATTTGAATATTATTAGTAGTATTCAGCTGGGTTCCAATTTTACCTAACATAGTACAGGTTGGAACAAACATATAAAACAAATTTGATTATCTTTTGACAACTAAAGGAAATCTTTTTTTTTTTATAGAGAACACTTAACACAAAGTACTAAACAAAGGGTCATGGGGCATAGTAGAAATAGATATAGCATAAGGAGTGAGTCTATGGATTAAAGGTTAGCTATACTTTTAGCAACTATACTAGCTAGATAAGCTATATGGGAGCCAGTTGGGAAAATGAGGAGAGGATTACAAGAAAACTCCCAACCAAAAGGCAAAGGAGAAAAATAGAAAACTTCTGGGGGTTCAAGTGCCAGTCGCTCCTCGAGCCTTTTGGGCATTTTATGTAGAAAGAGAACCAGTAGTTACAGCTAACAATTACAGTACTATTTGACATAATTATAGAGGTCTGCATTTTTCCCTGCATCTTACACTTAAAACATTCCATTTAAAACATTCCTTTTATCAAACTGCGAAAAAAAACTGCATTTTCTGATTGATGTATAATAGAGTAACTTGGGAGCAGAAATCATTTTGTTATATGGTACTCAAATAAAAAAAATAAAATTAAGCTTTAATAAATGAAATCACATGGCACTTTTCCAAGATGGCCACATAAATTTTCTCCCCTCTCCAAAGACTCAGTAATTGTTGGTTTTTGTTTTATTTAAATCAGCTAAAGTTGCAACAACTGATAGAATTTGAAGTATCTTGTTCTAAGAACAAAATGGATTATTTGATTTTTGTCTCAATGTGCTCTCAAAAGGGGAAAAGATCAAAAGAAACATACACTGAAAAAGGTATGAGTGAATCTACACAAAAAAGAAGGTTGTTATAGACAGATTGGATATTTTTGACGAAGAAGAAACTGGGGTTACTGCTTTCCTTCGGCTACCAGCCGTGCCTGCTCTCCCTCAGGGGCAGATTTGGCAGATTTGGCATATGTGAAATATTTATTACGTCAAAGGAACCATATGGAAGCCAAGATAGTCTCTATGGATCTTCAGCTGAGCACTGTTGACATTAAACTGGAGCGACCTGCCTACTCCACTCTTGGAAACCAAGTTCTTTAAGTTAACTGATTCTGTGCATAAACTAGAGACTTATTCCACTGATGTGGAAGGCAGGACCTCTGAATAGTAGAGCGTGTTGGATTCAAGAATTAATTTAATAGTTGTTTTGGAGCAGAAGGTGGAGCTGCAGCAAGCAAAACTGGACCAAATGGAATTTAAAAATTGCTGCAATAATCAGAAAACTAGGGCCTTTGCCTAAGATGCCAAAGGTAATATTTCTCTGAAACAATTTCTGCAGAATGAACTTGGACTCCTGGGTCGGACTGTCGTCTTTCTTTGCTCCTACTGAGATTGATTTTGCCTACCGACTCCCTCGCTACACTCCCAATCTGAGCGACCATCCAAAGACCATCCTGATCTAGTTTTGCGCCTTTATGACAAAGAAAGCAGACAAAGCTGCTGTGAAGAAACACAACACCATCTTTAAAGATTTATCTGGGACTTCACCCTAATTTGGCAGCTGAAATCATCCATCAGAGACATGAGTTTCGTGAGGTCATCAGAACTTTTAAACAAAGGAAAACATACTGGGGTTTCACTTTTCCAGCCTGACTGAGATGTCTACATGAAGGGAGGGTCCACGTGTTTGACCGTGCAACATTCTACACCATATTGCTGGCTCATCTGAAGGATTGACAATGAGAGCAGTCCATTCATTTACTAGAATTGCTAAGCTTGTTTTTTTTTGGTTCTTATGTGCTGTATGTTTCACGCTGTTTCTCTTTGTTTCCTGTTCCGGATCTTAACATCTTTTTACCATTTTCACCCTTTTTCTTTATCATTTTGAACTTCTTTCCTCTTTCTATTATACCTTTGGTGGGTTCTGGGGGACAGGTGTAGCCAGGGATGTCTAGGTAGGAGCTATGAGGTGTCATCCTGCCTGTGACCTCTAAATATAAATAGTTAATGGCTGACTGGCTTTCCAAGGGGTGGGGGGCACGATTAAAGATGGTGTTTTTTTCGACACTGTATTTCATACTGTGCTTCCTGTCTCTCACTCTCTTTCTCTGAATTCAAGTCAATTGCGCTTTACTGGCATGATTAACCCAACAGCTATACTGCAAACTGCAGTACGCAACAATTGGCAGTAACATACTGTAGATAAACAAGTAAACATTAACAAGAAAAATAGGAACAATCTCTCATTTTCTCTCTTGCTTTCTGTCTCTCTCTCTCCTACACCACTTGGTCATGTGATCTAGTTCTGGTTGAGTTGTCTCCTACAGACAACGGTATAATTGTGATTATGATTGTTTTTCAATAAAACTGAATTTCTACTTAATCACGTGTGATCCCATTATAATTATAGTTAGGACTTAAATGTGTTTAAATATTATACTGTACTGAAATGAAACTGGATAGTCTGTCTTTATCATATTGAGCTTTTGCGAGGACCTGTTAGTGTCATTCTTTTTAAGGTTTAATAACATGATCGTTCTGCTGTTGTGGTCTGTATTTATCCTTCTTAGTTGATCATTCTTGATGTCTTCCATTTGATGTAACTTATTTCTTTGGGTTGTTGCTGCCTTTTTGTCCTCATGTTTCCATGACCTAGTGTTGCATAAAAAATTAAACCAAGCAGTAAAAAATAAAATAAACCTGAAAAACAATTTGAAAACCAGGGTCTCACCACTGAAGCTGTGGAAAGATTCTCTGGGCAGTTGACTTTGCTTTTTTTCTACCTTTTGCAGCTGTAATGTAGTGTTTTTTGGATCAACATTGTGGAATTCTTTGGTTTATGGCACCCTGCACGTATCAGGAGAAGAGAAACCTCTCTGACTTGGTGAGACTGTGATCCAGATGGCTGCTTTCAGTAACTGGATCCACCAGTGCTAACAGATAGATAGCTAGATAACTAGACAGAGAGAGAAAGAGAGCAAAAGATAAACTGGCCTACAGAAGGTGTGAAGCTATTTAGTTTCTGGTCCACAGGCTTTTCATTGTAACCATGCCTGAACGATGGTGACCGAAGTTAGGAAGACATTCTATTTTGTTTTCAGAAAAAGCCACAGACAGTGCTGTAGTTTAGGGTAAACATGATAATTTAGAGAGAAGCTGCAGTCACCTTCTCTTCTGACAGCCATTGACCTGCCCAAGAAAGTATGGGATCACATCATCTCAGGCAGCTCACAGTTGGCATCAGCAGTGTATATACTTACATTCCTCATGTTTGATCCTGGTGACGCCAATGGATATGTGATGCTGTAACAGCAGTGATACAGCTTTGGGGGCATCTGGGTCGGTGGGTTCTTCTCATCTCTTTTCCAGCCTCCATAAGGATTCACTCATTTTATTAGTGCTTTTCTGCTTTTTCGCTTTATTGCTTCTGCTCTCATGCATCCAGGTTGGGTTTTTTCTCATCCTTCTCCCTCTTTGTACTTGCCTGCCCTCCCTCCAACTCCTTGGGAGCACATGTGACTGTGCCCATCTTCCAGAATACTTACCCCTCACTTATATCTTTGGATACTTGCCTAACTCCACCCTGATCTACCTGGATAGTCAAGCAGAACCCTAAGAAAAGACATTTAACTCTTTACAGTTCCATCTTTCTTTTTACATTAATTAATCATATCATGTGGTCTGATCTTCTAAATCACAACAACAGACAAACACAAGCTGCCTAACCTAATAACACACAATCAATTATACTTTTCATGTCTTTATTCAATACACTGTTTAATCATTCACAGTCCATACTGAAAAGTGTATGTGAACCCATCTATTTTAAAAACTGGTAGAATCTCCTTCAGCAGCAATGACCTCCACCAAACATTTCCTGTAGCTGCTGATCAGACTTGAACAGTGAGGAGGAATTTTAAACTATTCCTCTGTACAAAACAGATTCACTTCATTAATATTTCTGGGAAATGTTGCTTGAAGAGCTGTCTTCAAGTGACACCCAGCTATCTCAACTGGGTTAAGGTCTGGGCCCTGACTTGACTATTCCAAAACATGAATATTCTTCTTCTTAAACCATTCTGTTGTTGAATGATGCAAGAAAAGATGAGTAAATCAACTTCTATTGAACTTCAGGTGATGGACCACTAAACTGACATTCTCCTGCAAAATTCCTTGATACAATTTTTTGAACTCATTGTTCCCTCAAAAATTACAAGCTATCCAGGCCCTTAGGGCAGCAAAGCAGACCAAACCATGATGTTGATTCCACCATGCTTCACAGTTGAAATGAGGTTTTGGTGTTGGTGTGCACTGGCCTTTTCCCTCAAACATAGCGATGTGCATTTCTGCCAAAACGTTTTTGTCTCATCTGTTCATGGGGTGTTCCAAAGGTGTTTTGGAACGTCCAGGTGGTCTTCTGCAAACATGAGGCATGCAGCAGTTTTTCTGGAGTTCAGTGGTTTCCTCTGTGGTGTCTTTCCATGAACACCATTCTTGTTCAGTGTTATTCCTACAGTGGACACAACACTACAGTTTTCTGCAGGTCTTCTGCTGTTACATGGAGGCTCTTCTCACCTCCTTCAGCAACAGTAGTGAGTTTCCTGTATTTGTAGACAATTTGTCTCACTACAGACTGATAAACACGCTTTAGAAATGCTTTTGTAACCTTTTCCAGCTTCCTGCATCTCTATAATTCTTATTCTAAGGTCCTCTGAAAGCTGTTTTTATGGAGGCATGGGGCACACAAACAGCAAAAAGAGCAGACTGTCAGTAACCTCGCTTTGTATGTTTTGTTATAGGCTAAGGCAGCTCTTCAACTCATCCCTTCAATCTCACTGGAAAAGTTGACTCCAAGCGAGCTTTTCCATTTGAACCTAGACTGTGATTGTTTAAATGGTGTATTCAGTATTGACAGAAAGAAGTAAAATGATATGTTTGTCATCACATTGAACAGCTTGTGTTTGTCTATTATTGTGACTGAGATGATTTTATGATTAATACAGAAATCCAGGTAATTGCAAAGGGGTCACAAACCTTTTCTTGTAGCTGTACATGTCCTGAATGTGGAAAAGTGTGTGTAACAATCTTTAGTGCATTTAAGACCCCCCCCATCACTCCATATATTGGACAAATAGCTATTCAAGTGTTGATGCGAAGGTAAAGACATGAGATTTGGTTCCTTTGTTAGCACCTGAACAACAAACAAACACTGACTGACCTTGCCTGGCAATAGTCAGTGTGGTAACTAACCCTCCCCCTTTACCTGCCATATAAATGTCAAGGTTTTGTTTAGATTATATATCCAGACACAAGAGAATGGAAGCTTTTATTTTGGTATGCAGGAAAAAACATGAGGTAGACCCCCCCCACCAATAGATTTGTTGGCGCAAGAAAACAAAGGCTGTTAAGGCCCACTACGTATAACCCATGATTTAATAATTTAATAATCATTTCTGTGATTGAGTCACAACATTCTTTTGAAACTATAAAGGCTTCCTCAGGCATGGGCTAACAACTACAATTATTAGAGACATGATACAGATGGGGATGCTCACTTCCTGAAAGCCCGATGGTCAGTTTTTCTGTGTCGTTGTGTTAAAAAAATGCCAGGCATCTGGAAGTCATGATACTGATGCAGGGTCATAGCAGGGGACGTTATTGATCTCCAGCGCAGCTCCAGCTCAGTGCCGCGCTGCTGTAACACAAGGTCTACGTTCCTCTTTCCAGCTGTCGTGTATCAGGGTGGAAATTTCCATCTTCTGAGCAAACGGCAAGAGATGATGGATTTGTACTTATTTGTTTTTTCTTTTTTGGGATAATCTGTTCTTTCCTCCCCCCTCCTCATGTGCCGGGGTGAGTTAGGATTAGGCAGTGCAGTGGTATTAAGGAGCTGAAATTGGTACCCTGTTGTCAGAGCCAAAGTGAGACTCACTGCTGGAAAGGAGCGAGACTATTGTTTAAAAAAATATATAATTCCTGATTTTAATCTGATTTTAACAATTATTGAATAGTTTGTTTAAATGTGTGATTTTTTTGTAATTTTAAGCTCCTTACTTGAGCTCTAGTTGAGTTACCCAGCATTGCTAGGGTCAGAAAGTTAGAAAAAAGAAAGGTTAAAAGTAAACAAATTATATATTACAAAACTTTATTAACCTTAAACTCTTTGATTTTGCATAAGAGGTACACGTGTGCAATCCACGTTCTCCTCTGAGAAGGTTAAACATGCAGACAAATATGTGGAGACCACAGGCCAATGATGTGAGTGCCGGTTGTAGTGATATGTAGTAACTGATAAAAAAGTATATATTGTTAAACTTTATTATACTTTAACTTGTTGCATTTAGTTTGTAAACACTGTAAGTGCTGAGCATTGCTGTTACTCAGTGGCCAAACACCGCATTTGTCCTCCTGATGAATTAGCTGGGAGAGTGTGAGTGTGTGTGTGTGTGAGTGTGTCCGCGTGCACTCCCTAGGTGCTTTTCCAAGCCTTATTTGAAGTGGTCTTTTTGCTGTTTAAAGACCTTCACAGGGTACGTACCTGTGTGCCAAATTTGACAAAGTCTGTGGCTTGAAAAATAAAGCTAAGCATAAAGAACCAACAAACATACAAACAGCTATTGAGCTTTATAGATATACAGATGAATATCATCTTTATATTTTTAAACTTAATAGTAGTGATGATAGATTTTGGAACAAATATGAAGTCATTTAAAGTCTGAAAGACTTTTAAAACTTCACATCTTTTGGTGAGGGTTTTATGATGGTTTCAATTCATTTTTGATCTATTATCTTAAAGGGTTGAATATTCTGTGGATTTGTAATTTGGCAGATAAGAAAGATGAATTTTGGTTTTTACTTTTCCTGTAATGCTTTATGCAATGTGGTTTTTATATGAATGGTATAAACAAAATCTGTAATTTTTAGAAAAAAAAACAACAAAAAAATCATATAAAATCAGGCATAATTCTTCAGGTTATCAACATTATTGTTAGAAAAAGATTTTCTTGTTTGTGAGTCTTCATTGGACTCTGGTCACTTAATAATGACCATGGCATTGAGTTAAAACCTGACCCACAGCGAAAGGCTTTAATTTACTTGCATAAATTACTGAGTATTTATTAGTACAAAACACAAAGGCACAGGCCCCATGGCCCTCCTGGGAGACGGTTCAAGTGCTGTTCTCCCGTGACTCCGTTGTGAACCGGTGTTGGGTCCAAGATTTTAACTTAAATCAAATTAAAAGAGATTACCTGAAATGCAGCTCAAAATAAGACCATGGCTCATCTTTCCTCCTCCTTTTCTGTATATTGGACTGCAAAAGCAAACATCTTGAAAAATCATGTTTGAAATATCCACCTCAGCTGCATCCAAATTTTTCTTTGTGAAGCTTTGGAACTGTGCATTTTTTGTTCATTTATTAACCCCCGACAGAATTATGATTCAACTTAATCACTTTTTCAGCACCTGCAGATGGTAAAGTTTGATGTTTATTATTTATTATCTATGTCACATTCCTTTAGCCAGACAAATTATGTAATTACTTAGGGATTTTTGATTTTATACAGGTTTGAAAATGTATTTTTCACTAAAGAAATGCCACAGAAGAAAATACAAAAGAAAAATACTGAGAAGCATTAAAAAATAGAATTATGACTATTTTAAGCACATTAGTCACTAGTGCACCTCTCTGTACTTTTAAATCATAGTTAATGAGTAAAATTTACCGTATTGTGAATTTCATTTTACTTTTTTTATTATAAGTATTGTCACCTCTAGGTTGTAGTGTAATAGTGTGGCGCAGAGTGATTCTGGGATCGGCTCTGGACCATTGCCACCCTGACCAGCATAAATCGGTTAGTGAAAATGGATGGATGGATACTTTTTAAGCATTGTACGCAGGAGTGAAAGAGGAAAATTATACCACTTCCTCACACTTCAGATGCAATTCACCTTAATAAACTGTGACATCTGGGGGAGTGACTGAGGAAACACAAAAAAACTCCATTCACCGTTCCGCATTGCAAAATTGTGCCATTTTTTCACTATCTATTCCCTGTTAAATATATATTTTCATAAGGACACCTTCTGTATAACATTTGGGAAAAATATTTAAATATGTAACTTTGTTAAAAAGCAATATGTATCAGATCTATACAGAAGGTTTTTGCAGAGTAATGCTGACGGGAAAAAATAAGCACTTTCAATGTCAACCAGGTCTCAAGAACTTGACAAAATTCAAATGGTTCATTGTAATCCCTCATCTGACCCCAATGACCTTTAAAAAATAATTAAATCATTGATTTACTGGCACCTGGCTCTGTCTGGCTCACATGCTGTGATATTCCAAAAGAGTTCTCCCCCATACCACAATGAAAAATTGTGCGTTTTCTCTCAGGTTTTCAGGTGGATGGCATGGTGGTGCACAGGGCCCAGTGGACAGAGCTGGGAGGGGGGTTGTAACTCTGCACTACCCACCCTAATCTAACCCTAACCGGCCCTTTGCTCCATTGTTCAAAGATATCTTCTCATTGCTTTTTTTCACCTCTTGTTCTGTCCTGTCACATCGTTGTGTCTGATGTCCTTTCAGAGCTTTTAATATATGAGCTGATGTTCACAAACCTTGAGGGTTTCAGCACTGCCCCGTAGCACCAACTTTGATACTGCTACGGATACCCTTGAACCCAGACGTGCGCTGAAGACCTCTTGGTTAAGGACTATGATTCATGCCCCTTGTTCCTCACTCAATCGTACCCAGCTGCCATCCTACTGTGTTTATTCTAACCCCTGCTAAACAAAGACATATCATCAATCTCCAGAAGGGGGCGCTCATAGACACGATAAGTTATTTCTCAATCCTTCCAGGACCAGGCCTGAAATTTCATTTTGTAAACACACATTCCTTTCAGGTTTATTGCATCATAATGCTGGAGTTCTAGAGAGAATATTCTATGTTGGACATGCATGCCTTATTAAATATTTGTTCAAAATAAACAGGTGCAGTACTGTGGTTCTTTTGCCTGTGGTGTTTAATTCCAACCAGGTCAAAAGACAAGGGTGGAGAGCACAAGCTAGAAGCCTTGCAAACAGAGAGGCCTTTGTTGTGTGGGACAGACTGAGGTGCAGACAGAGGGAGTGAGTTGACAACTGTAGGAGTGTGTCCAGTCTGTTGGAGAGTGAGAAGTAACCCTCAGTTCTCTTCCTCTTTCTCCTCCACAGGCCTTTGTGAGCTCCTGGCTGCCCTTGTGCCACATGCGCCCAGCCAAGAGGAGGGCCTCTTTCTGCAGGAGCTGTCCAGGGAGCCGAATCTCCACCTGCTCTTCACAGTAAGCCCTGTTAAACCTGTCTTTTAGCACAGATGGGGTGTGTTGAACTGTGTGAGGGGTGGAATACGTAGACAGCTATACAGACAGAAAAATAGATATTCTGGAGTGGTGTCACAGTCCTGTTGCTCATCACTGAAAGGGCCTTTGGGATTTTGACCTCCTGCTCTATCTGCAAGTCCTCTGCCTCCTGAGTCCTCCTCCCCCTCTGTCTCCTTGCCTCCCTGGCCTTCCTCCCTCCATCTGTCTCTCTCACTCTTTCCCTCTCCATCTTACCCTCTCTCCATTTCACAGTGGTTCTTTATCTGAGCTGCACGCGCAGCGCCGGTCAGACTGCGTGGCCCGGCAGTGAGTTCGCTTGCATCTGGCAGACGCTGTCGCTGCTAATGGATGAACCACATGCTGTCTGTGCTTGTCTGGAGGAGCGCCTCCCCGCTCTTCCCACAATGCCCTACCGGTGACAGCAACTTCACTTGTGTTGCCAGTCCGGTTTTCAGGGCTCATTATGCACATGGACAATTTCACCAAACTTAGACTGATTTATACAGCATAAATGGTGGGACAGTGAGAAGTGCTGGTGCCTCACAGCTCCGGGGCCATACATTTGGAAAAGGGTTCAAATCTTGTTAGTCCTTGTGTATGCGTTGGAGTGGATTGGTGACACTAAACTGCCCTTTGTGTGTCTGCGCGTGTCTGTGAGTGCATGTTAGTGAAAGAGTGTGTGTGATTGCTCTGTGATGGACTAGCCTGCCTCACAGCCTAATGCTTCCGGAAAAGATACTGTATCCCGGGACTCTACGCCGGACAAGCGATCACTGACAATAAATATAGGGATAACTATTATTATACTAATAGGTGCCTATGATTTTTAGGATGTCCACGAGCAAAAAGGTGCTTACTACGTTAACATTTATTTATTTAGCACAGACAATGCCCCACTTAATAATGGTACTTGCATGCTTTTAAGGCTGTAAAAGGCAAAAGTACAGACACAGCTTTTGATCTGGAGATTATCTTTGAAACTTTTGGAATGCACAGATTTGACAGTGGATAAAGAGTTGTAAAACTGCCTCCTTGGAATGTCCACTTGTATACAGCAGCATCCGGTAGCCAGGCATTGTGTCAAGGACAGGAACCGTGGTGGTCAGGTGACCCAGAGGGTTGGAGCGCAGGACTAGTCTGAGTGCGACTGAAGGGAAATAAGCAGAACCATCAAGAGGAGCAAGCTGGCAGCCATCTGAGTGGTGGCGCGAACAGGCCAGAACCTTCTGGAAGAGTTCACCGTTGTTTCCTCCGGCTCAGTGAAGAATTTGGCAGTGTATACGGCCAATTATGGCTGCTTTGCTAAAACGTTTTGAATAATAAAATGTCACAGGCCTTTCTGGAGCAGCTAATATTTATTTATTTTTCGCTGAGGGTGGAGTGTTTTCATTTTTTGTTTTTAGCTTTTATTTTTGTTTTTGTACGTTTATTCAGGATTTTTTTTTGACAAGGTGAACAAGGGAACACTTCAAAGCCCTACGCTGGATGATCTCCTTTAGCAGCAACAAAAAGAAGACATGAAATCAAGGAGACTGAGAAAGGATACGTGGAGGAAAAAACATTATACTGAAGGTTTAATAAAGGGTTACGTTTATCCATTATCTCACCTACTGAGAGTCTTGGTGGTTTATAGTGTATCCCAGAAGCAAAGGGCAAGAGGCAGATCACAGCCTGGATGGGATTCCAGTCCATCACAGGGCAATTTCATACTGCTGTTTGCTCACACACTAATTTGCCTAAAATGACTATCTTAGGATTGTGGAAAGAAACCAGTACGAACACACTGACAACATGCAAACCCCACACATATTGAAATGGACTTTAACAAATGTGCGAACCCACAGTGCAGGAGCTGTGGGGCACCAGCACTACCTGCTGTGCCACTATGCCATGCCTTAAGGGGATCCTTGGGGGCAAAATTCTGTATCAGAGAAGCAGGTGGGAAACTTTCCATTGGCTTCTTCCTATGGTTCTCTTTATCCCTGTGGGGGGAGAATTATGCCATTCTTTTCATATTTCCTCTTCTGATGATATAATACTGATCACAATCCAGTAATGGCCATAAATCATTGAAACTCACTTGCTTAAAAAGCTATGCACGAGAAGGATGTTTCCTTCTCACATTATGAGTAATAAAATATATATATATATATATATATATATATATATATATATATATATATATATATATATATATATAAGCCTCTTTCTGAAATAATGCTAACAAGCTAACTTGGGGTTAACATAGAAGTTGTGTGTGTATTGCTACAAGAGGTGGCATGGGGTGGCAGTGTGAAAATACAGAAGAAATCCTAATAGGGCTTTTTCATGTCTCATTTTCATGTTAAATGCACAGGATCTTGTTAGCTTTGTTAGCACGGTTAGTATCATTAGCCTCATTCTTCAAACTTGTGTTCCTCCTTCAAATTCATGTTCAACTCATGTAGAACACACTGATGTGTAACTGCTTTTTGTATGAATACCCTTCAAAGTCAGTACCTGGTCAGTTGAAGTAGCTCAGAAACTGATACATGGTAAAATTTTCTAATCTCATTTGACAATAACAGAAGGAAATTGGAGGTTGCATGCAAACTTTAACCCTCAGTCAGCTATATTTATATCAAATGTCTTGCAATGTACCTGGATACATCACAAGTTATGTAACCTGGGGTCATGACATATTGGAATATCAGACATACCTGGGTCTTAGTAACACTTCCTTGAACCCAAGGCTCTCCTCTCCTAATCTGCACCCATCTAGATGCCCTTTTCACAGTCTCAATAGCAGTTCAACACACCATAGGCCCTGTAGAACAACTTCCCTGCAAAGTCCCTAAAGCCACTTCAATAGACACACACCTCTCCCTCCAATATTTTGAGTGGTACTGCTCCATCAGTTCCTCATACCTCTCCATCTTACTTTCACAAGCTTCTTCTTTCCTCTTTTTCCAAGGAACAGTGAGCTCCAACAAGATGACATCCTTAGAGGCCCCTGACAACAACACAATGTCTGGCTTCAAAGATGTTTCTGTGATAGTGGCTGGAAACCTGAGCTACATCCCCAAGTCAACCATGTTTTGTCACTCTCTTATCACCAGGATCCTTGACCTGCTGCTAGATACTGACTTTACTTTTTCACAAATGCTATGGCCTTATTAACTGGAACATAGATACACTGGTGCATGATGTCACCCCATGCTGCCAAAGCCGCCTTATTGAATGCATCTCCTGGCCTGGCTGTACTTTATGTAAACATAGTCATGCTGAAACCAGAACTTAAAAAAAAAAGCTTCCTCAAGACTGTGCATTTTGTTGGCTCTTGTAATATTACCCCAAGCTACTAATGCAGGACTACAGGGAGCATAGCTGTCAGTTTGAAACATCCCCTCTATCAATTTTCAAAAGTATTTGAAAGAGGAACTTTCTTCTTAAACCATGTTCCGGAGTGCAGACATGGTGGGACAGGAGCAGGACAGTCTCCCAAGGCACTGTTGGATGGATTAAGTCAACTTCTGACAGTAAGAGGGCCTCCAGACTTAGTCTGGTTCACATCCCCCCTCTGTGGTGTTTGGTGGACATTCAGTCAATGTCTCCATTTGTGTGTGACTATGCATAATGAAGTGTTCGCTGGGTTCACTGCTGGAATCCTGACTGAGCTCCCCCAAATCCAGATCCCAAACTATGTCCAAAGTGGACTAGCCACCGAGTAGAAATATTTTTGATGTGACACTAACCACGCAACCTTTCCTGACCACACTGCTGCCTCTAGACCATTTGCCATGAATTTGTCTGAGCCTTGGTCAGGAGAATGTTCTGCATTTTCAGTCATTTGGAAAGCTGGTTTACAATAACTGTACTTCAGCAGGAAGGACAGGGAAGGAGAGAAAGCCACCAAGTCACACTGTCCAAGCAGCAAGAAGCACACTGTACACTGCAGATTACCCCACTTTTAGCAAAACCCACAATTTAATGCTTAACAAAAGATATGTTGTTTATTCATTCATTTGGATTGAACAAACTAAGGATGGCAACGGGATTAAAATGCAAAAATGGATAGGTGGAAGCCCTTGCTGTCTGAGAATGGGTACCGTCTGGAGACACGCACTGCCACTGGTTTGGCGTGACCTGTGTGATTGCAGGATACAATGTGTGAGACTTGGCAGTCATTTGCTGGAAGAGGAGCGAGAAAAACATTCACAGTTGAGCGTTTTTTGTACAGAACATTCTGGCCTCTATGATGCCATGAGGAGTTTGGCAGTAAAGCATATTTATGGCTAAATTACAATGACCACATTACAAGCTATATGATTCATGATTACTTGGCAAATCTTCTCTTGGTGTTACATTGATACACATTGGAAGGGCCATTCATTTTGAGGGCAATGTAAAGAGGGATAGGTGTCTTGTCAAGTGACTTTTTCCATTTAAAATGTCCCCAAAAGAAATGAAATTTACTACACAGTTTCCTTCAGTTTAACTGTGCATTGCATTAACAGGTTGTCCTTTGAGATGCTTTGTGTTGTTTCAAACATAAATGTGTACAGTCTTTTGAAATTCTGTTGACCTGCAGTTTCAAAGTGTACAAAATAAAGTAAAAAATCAGAATTGCATGTCATTTTTTAAAATTTCTAAAATACACAAAGTTTCAACTTAGTGATGGCCAGGCAATGCAGTTTTGAGGCAGCAGAGCAGCAGACCAATTGCAGGATAACTGCGTTTGTTTGCGGTACATCACCCAAATGATGGAGCATTTGATTCTTCTACGATCCCAACTGCTCTGCCACTATGGCAGGTTTTTCCTGCCGTGCACATGCTGTCACTACCAGTGGTCTCCCTGCTTCCACAGATACCAAGGCCTGTCACTTAGCTATGTGGTTTGTGAGGGGCAGAACCTGCACCTCTGCCTCATCTTCCCATTCTTTCCTGCTTTCTTCTGTGCTGACAGGCCATTTTACATTTCCACACTGGAAAAAGTGTTCATTCACTGACTGCATGGTATGGCAACACCCCAGCAATGCACCCTCTGAGTGGGGGTGATCAAGTAAAAATGTATAAAAAAACCAAAATGAACAGGTTTAGATATAACTGTTCCTGACTACACCACCCAGGGAATTAAACCCTGAGTACACTAAGGCCACAGTGAATGGTTACCTGGAGTTCTTCATCCAGGTGTGAGATGCAGTCACTGTTACAGTTTATTACAAAAAATGACTTAAAATACAAAAAAACAACCATTGAAACATGAATTGTTAATGCTCAGCCCTTCCAGACTTCTGTAGTCACTGGGGCTCACAACAAGAGCACGCCACCGAGAGGAGGATTAACCTTCAGCACACCTCATTCGGAACAACACGTAGCACCTATAGTACATAGTGCCACAGTAATTGGGCACAGTCATTTTTTAAAGACTATTTTCATTTATCCTTAAAATGTACCAGGTGGAAGATGCCACCCCCCTTTAATTTAACTATGGAGAACTCTGCTATAAATAACTTGCCTTACCACACTCAACTTGTCCAAGGTGATGTTTTTCCAGAAAACACAATTTCCTTCTGACCACAAAAAATCTTCGTCTATAAGCAATGCTGACTTAAAGCAGAGCTCATTTTTCTGGTTTTCTAAGTGGAAGTACAGGACAGATAAGATCAGGAGGAGAAGGAAAATAATATGTATCACTGAACAAGTGTTTTTGCTGCATCTTTTCGTCTGTCCGAGTGGTCCTTCTCTGTCTCTTCTGAAAGCCTGTGTAGCTGTGGGTGTCTGAAGCCCGATGATGTAACATGGTGTCCCAGGACCCCTTTTAGCAGGACCTATTTCTCTTTTTAGATCCATGAACGTCTGCAGCTGTTTGCAGAGCAGAATCCCATCCCGGTGCAACAGGGAGCCGAGATGCTGACCAGTGCAGTAAGTGTCCCTGCAGAACCCCTGTCCTAAACTTCTGACCTCATGGTGGAGAAATAATAATGACACAAACATAGATGGATGAGGTTCCTGTTGTTCTTTTCCCCTCTTCTGAATTCCAAGGCCAGTGTGAGCTCTGGCAAGTTCTGCAAATGGAGGTCGTACAACCCCCACATACACTCTGAACAAGGGCACATGACTGGACTTTGGATGACCAGATACTGGAACAATGTGTGAATCACAGTATAATTTTCTAATAATTTACTGTTATTCTACATGGGTGAATACAGTAAGGATGCAAGTTACCACTGAACACAAAAATAGAGTTTTACGTGTTTCATCTGTACAAGAAAGCTGCATGTACGCTTTGTTGTTTTTTGTTTGAAATACATCACAGTGAAGTATCCTTTCAAATGCTACAGTGAACACAAAACGTTGTTTTTTTTACTTATATAAGCTTTTTTCAGGGCTCTAGTTAAATTTGGGAAAACTGTTTGAGGTTTTTGAATTATGCTAGAATACATTATAATTTTACCCATAAGAAATAATTTAAAGAGCTATCTCAATATATGCCTTTTCAGGAACCGATTAGGCACATAAATTGAGGGATTACTGTATTATTGGTTATTAACATGGATTCTTCATGTTTGAAGAAAATAATGTATTCATCCCAATTTCTTTCAAACACACTTCCTCCCAAAAGAATCAAAATGACAAAATGACAAAATGACATGAAAAATTAAGGTCTTAAAGCTGCCAGGGTGACCCCTCCCTGTCCCCCTCATTTTCTCCCTGATTCCAACATCATCCTGCTGCTTAAAGTAAATCTCTAATTCTGTTTGTTCTTACTGTTACTCATGAGGAGTTGTGTAGATACCTTACCTTCACACCTTGGGAAGAGATAAACAGTTCAATAATCTTTTTTGTCTGACAATTCATGGCTGTTCGCTATTTGCACAAAGCAGGAGCATATATGCTCCCTGATCAGAAGAAGACAAAACAAGCTACAGTTAGCAGTCTTTCTTGCAGGCCCAATGAATGCCACACATACAGTCTGGAAGTTCCCAGCAAATTCCCTCAGGAAAGGCCATGATCCACTTTGAGAGGTTTGAGAGGCATAGAGAGGAATTGTGACACAGGGGTTTGGCACAGCATGGCTGGGTCCACTGTCACATTTCGTGGATGACCATGGCCCGGCATGGATGATTTCTATTTTTACACTTTCTACAGAGCTTTCGTGAATGGGAGAATTCTGAACAACAGGTGCCACAGTGGTTAAGGCCCCATGCAATCAGATTTTGTAGTCTAAAGGTTCCTGGGTGTAATTCCACCTCTCACTGTAGTTCCCTTGATCGTGGTACTTACCCTGAGTCTGGGATAGAACTGGGAAATCTGGGCTCCCTGGAAGATTATTGCACTTCCCTCCACTCCATCCATCCATTTTCATCAACCGCTTATTCTGAGTAGGGTTATGGCAGAGCCATCTCAGAAGCAATAGGTACCGGACTGAAATAATTTGGCATTTTTGTGAGTGTTTTCCAGGTATGGAACCATCTCCATCACTCACAGCTCTGCCTGAACTCATTCAGCTAACATTTTCCTGCTGCATAAATTAGTGTGAAAACCTGAAATTGTAGGTAACATAGGAGAAATATTTCAGATAGAAAATAGCTAATAGTAAAGTATCTAAATCCAAGAATAAAGATAATGGCATTATTTTTATGGCTCTTGCCTTAAAGCCTGAATACTCTTGGTTGTAACCCCCCTGCCTGTTGTAGTACCCTGATCAAGGTACTTATCCTGGACAGATATGGTAAAAATGATCCTGCTGTATAAATAGGTGAGTCACTGTAAAGCTACTTATGTAAACTGCTGTGGACAAAGGTGTCAGCTGAATAAAGGTTAGTTAATAATAAACCGCAAACAATGTCCTTTCTGCAATTTTGCCATCACTCTGTGAAAACTGTCATCTTACCATTTGCCAGCTGAAGGCTGCTGTCGTCCCGCCGGTACTTCCCAGAGCACATCTATATTTTGACAAAGTATCTCTTTTCGTGGGATTGTCTTTCAAAAGTGTGGCCTTCAACCACAAGGAATCAATTTGAAAAAAAATCAGTTGTTTTTACTAGAAATAATCCAACATCCTTGTCTGGAGTTTGATGGATCCCCTCGGGAAGTGCTTACTGGGCTGTCTCCAGGTGAGGTTGAACAGCACCGATACACCCATCTGCACGTGCTGAGGGAATACAGTAGTGCTGTGCTGTCTGACTACGTCTGCTCCCTTCAGGTACATCATCAGCATCATAGTACCACATATCCATAGTTGTTGGGGAAACTAGAGAAAGTACATGTTGCTGGAATTAGGTGAGTAATACCTAACAGACCTGAACACACTCTTACATGACCTCTGGCCACTTGGTGATTCCACTCACAAAGGTTTCAAAATCAAAAGTCTGTTGGTTCTCATTTTTGTCTCTAATGTGATGGAGCGAACTCCCTTTGTCAGTAAAAATGGCTGAGGCCCTTCGGGCATTCACGATGGGTCAAAAAGCCCATCTCTTTCAAAACCATTTCTTTCTTGACCTCTTGAAAGCTCTGTAAATAGAACCAACAGCATCTGCTATGATTACCTATGTACAGGTGGGCCTCGACTTATGCCATACAGTGGCGATAGAGAGTTTTTGAGCCCTGTAGAATTTTCTGAGGTTTTTCATAACTTTGACCTAAAATGTGATCAGATTTTCATCTAAGTAATAAAAATAGATAGAGAACCCAATAAAACAAGTCACACACAAAATGTTATTCTTTTTATTTCATTTATTGATCAAAATGATCCTACATTAAACATCATTGTTAGAGAAAGTATGTGAACCTCCAGGATTATCAGGTGGTTAACAGGATAATGCCAACTCAGGAGTGTCCTTGAATGGGATGACAATCAGGTGTGAGTTTCAGTAGCCATGGGGCTAAAAACACAAACCTCAGTCTTCACTACCAAAGTGTGGCCTTCACCCCAGAGATTTGTTGAATGCATGCTGTACCTGAATCACAGAAGATTTCTGGGGATTTCAAAATATAGAACTGCAAATGGTCATCAGGTTGGAAAAGGTTACAATTTCTAAAGACTTTGGGGCTTCACCTATCCACTTTCAGGCAAATCGTCCATGACTGGAGAAAACTTAACACCATTGTTATTCTCTACAGGAATGGTCGTCCAACAAAAGTTGGTGCCACTCCAACTGGAAGTCCTTACATAGAAAACAATACAAAAAACTGATAACTCACAATGGAAATATGCAAGGAAATCATTGCAAGGACCTACAATACCGAAAACCAATGAATCATGAATTCTCTCTCTCTCTCTCTCTCTCTCTCTAATAAAGATACACAGTCATCATGTCACTGTCTTCCACACTATCTTTAATTCACAAATGTTAACAGGATGTTGAGCACATCTCCTGATCCATGATCAGAGCAGAGCAGACAGACTGCAGGTTCCACATATAAGTGTCCTGCAGATGGTGTTTGCCTAATCAGCCCACCATCATCAAGGGCACCGTGTTTTATCTGCCACATAGGGGCACAGCTCTGCTAAAGGATTAAGTTCTGGTTAATTGCAATCTTTCACAAAAAAGTCCTTAGCTCTTCATTACTAAACTTGTGATGGATTGATGTCCTGTATAAGGGGAGTTTCATAGCCAAGCGTCCAGTGATTCTGGGATAGGTTCCAGACCACTGCAACCCTGCTCAGAATTAAGAGGTTAATGGTAATGGGTGGATGGATGGATCTTCATTCTGAAACAAACTCAGGAATCTGTCTTCTTCCATGATTTCAATGATATATGTCCAGAATATACACACATTGGCCACTTTATTAGGAACACCCATATACCTGCTCCTTCATGCAATTATCTAATCAGTCATGTAGCAGCAGCACGGACATTAACTCACACGGACATGATTCACAAACTTTTGTGAATGTTCACATTAAACTTTAGAATGGGGAAAAAAATGTGATCTAAGTGACTTTGACCATGGCATAGTTGTTGGTGCTAGACAGGGTGGTTTGAATATGTCAGAAACTGCTGCTCGCCTGGGATTTTCACACACAGCAGTCACCAGAGTTGAAACAGAATGATGTGAAAAACAAAAAAAGCATTCAGAAACTGGCAGTTCTTTGGCCAGAAACACCTTGATGATGAAAAAGGTCAGAGGAGAATGGCCAGACTAGTTCAAGGTGACGGTGATGTAATGATGTGGCGAATGTTTTCTTGGCACATATTAGCTCCCCTAATAAGAGTCAAGCACTGTTTGAATGCCACAGCCTTTCTGAGTGTTGCTGATCATACACATTCCTTTATGCCAACAATTTACCCATCCTCAAATGGCTACTTTTAACATAATAATTAACCACGTCATAAAGTACAAGTCATCTCAGACTGGCTCCATAAACATGACAATGAGCTCATTGTACTTCACCGGCCTCCCCAGTCACCAGATCTGGATCCAAAAGAGCACCTTTGGGATGTGGCAAAACAGCAGATTGGCTGCATGAATGTGCAGCCGACAAATCTGCAGCGATTACATGATCCAATCATGTCAACATGGACCAGAAACTCTAAGGAACATTTGCAGCACCTTGTTGAATCCATCCCACAAAGAAATAAGGCTGTTCTGAGAACAAAGGGAGGTCTTACCCACTATTAGACTAGTGTTCCTTATAAAGCAGCCAGTGAGTGTAGACACAATGACCCAACAAAAGTTGTTATTTGTTTAAGCAACTTCCCATGTTAAATTGCTTACACTGACTTTCCAATTTCTACAGCTGGATACTTTTTACTCTGTCATGAAAGGGGTAAATATCTTAATCAATGGTTCTACCTCAGGAAAAGGAATTTGAACCTAATTCCTTCCAATTACAAGATGGTCCTTGCCACCCACTGGGCCATTGATGGTATGAAAGGTTTGTTTTAAAGTGGTTCTACTGAGGACCAGTGGAGAGGGGTTCCAGAGGGGTGACCGCAGTTTTCTCAGGGGTTTCCTTTTTCTTGAGCACAGGGGCAGATGTATGTGTGGTTTGTCTATGCTGATGTATACAATACCCTACTGCTGCTGACAACCTGTCCCCTCCCACAGCTGGCAGATGAGCTGCGTTCCAGAGCGACACCACCTGGGGAGACCAGGGAGCTGCTTGACCTTCTGGACAACCCACACATGAAGGTGAGGTGCATACAGTCTCAGACACTTGTGTAGATTTTCATTAACCTAGTTCTTTGATGCTTAAGATAAAATAACATACTTACAGTTATTTATCCATATGTAGAACTGCATAATTCTTTAGCAAGTACTCCAAACAAGACTGTTACAGCAGGAGGTGGAATCCAATCTAGTTCTTTAGAAAGGAAGACAGCAGCTGTAATCACTGTGCCACTTGCTGGGACTTAGTGTTAACCCAAAATATCTTAACCCACACGTCCACTCAGCGTTACACACCATCATGTAACATTTCGGACACCTGTGTGCCACCTCCTTTCCCATCCATGTCACAAATGCGCAAGAAGGGATAACATGGATGATGAAGAGTTGTGTAATCCCTATAATAAAGCTTTTCAGATGGTTCCTGTGGTGCCAGAAAAAAATACCCTCAACCATCAGCATGCCACATCCAAGGCAGGACAGAAAGAGCTTACGCAGACCTCATTAATGTGATAAACGACACACATATAAAACGTAAGAGAGGACAGCAAGGATGGCTTGAATAAATTATAACTGACAGACAGAGCAAGAAGACTGATGTATTTATACAGCTCGGCCATTTGTTTCCAGCGATCAGCTCCTCATTAAACCTCTCCTGCTGTCCCCTGCAGATCCCTAGCTGATATGAATAGAAGTCATATCTGCAAAATGTATTTGTCTCATTTGAGAAAATTTACAGCTGACAGGATGATGGCTCAATCTGGCAAAAAATATTGCTGAAAAATATTTATCCTGGAGTTCAGTAACTTACAGTACTGTGCAAAAGTCTTAGGCATGCAACTTCAGTGTCTGTTGAGAACTACAGGTAGGTTCTTATCCACCATCAGGGAGGTTTCTCATTGGTCCCAAATTCATTCTGCAGCCTGAGAATGACCTCAAACACCCAATCTCAGTCATACAGAACTATCTTCAGCAACAGATGGTATGGTCCCCACAGAGCCCTCATCTCAACATGATCAAGTCAGTCTGGGAGGACATGCAGAGACAGTCACAGTCTGCAGAAGAACTGTGGCCAGTTCCTCGAAATGTTTGGAAGAACCTACCAACCTCTACCTTAAACTGCATGCAAGTCTGCATAAGAGAATTGATGCTGTTTTAAAGGCAAAGGGTGGTCCCGCCAAATATTGATTCGATTGAGGTTTTTTTTGTCTACTGCACTTTTTAGAAGGTTTATTGATTAATAAGTATTCATGGCGTTATTTCTGGAACCATCCTCGCTTTATAGCATTTTCCCACAGGTGCCTAAGACTTTTGCACGCTACTGTGTACGATGTATAAAAATCAGAACTCAAAAAACAAGCAAACCTAAATGGTACCTTCAAAGCCCGTTACTATTATGTAAAGTGTTTAACTGAAAAGGAAGCTGACAAATATGGCTGGATGTGTATGTAACGATTCATTGCACTGAATTAATGTGCAAAATGTCAGCACACTTGGTTCAGACATATTTTCAAGCTGCAGTAAAAGCTCTAGAGACTTCAGCTGGCTTAATTAAAACTGGCGCCAGGGGCGGGGGGGCGGGGGGGTTCAGATGATATCGCTTCAAAATAACTGTCCCTAATTGGCATTTGACCCTTTTTTTCTACTAAAGTGATGTAAAGTTTTGACACTAAGAAAGTTAAAATGATTTATTCATTTACCTACCTGGGTAGTTAGAAATGGATTAAATTAAGAATAATTAGCTGATAAATTACATTTTGTAGACCTTGCAGTTTTTTTCCTGATGAAGTACACAACCTCTTCAATTTACAAAGTTGGAACTAAAAATCTTTTTGTTACTTACATCTAATATCACTTTTACTACAAAGTCACAATCAGTAAAAGCCTTATAATACCTTATAATACGTCCCTTCATTTATTTGTGGATTTGGTTCTGTAAAAATCTCAGAGGAAAAATACTTTGCACGACTATTAATAGTTGTGTTAACTTTCAGCGACTTTAATATCAGTTACATAAATGGCTGTAAATAATAACTCATAATCTTCACAAACTCATATTTAGATTGTTGACAAATTCATCACATAAATGTGGAACGTTCCACGTCACTGGTCACCAAGAACAGCTGGACTAAGCTGATGCTGGTGCTGTTTGGCTTGAGATCTGTTTGCTTGTAGGGTAAAACACAGGTCACATTTGCCCAGAGAGCGATTACACAAAGGCATACAATTAAAATAAATAAGCTTAAAAATGTTCTTATCATTGAAAATTCATAACCCAAATGTTTATGGCATGTGGAGCCAGTGTAAAGTTACAGAGGAGATGTCCACTATGAAGAGAGGTTACGACTGCATGAGTCACACTGCACGTGGAAGAGCTGGCAGCCTGGATCAGTGACTACAGCAGATGAAACCGGGTCTTGGCTGTGATTAGCTTTTACAGTACAGGTTTTATACCATATCTAGCATTAGCTATGAGGCCAGGATGGGAACCATGATGATGGCCCCACATGGGCAGAACCTACACTGGTTCTGGCACGGGGGCTCCAGGTAAATAGTTGAAGCCAACGCCACACACAAAAAGCAGATGGATGTTCCAACCATGTTTCCACACAAATGAACAGTGACAGCAATAAAAGCACCCATTACAAGACCTGGCTGGATCACGGCACAACTGTTTCTCATATCGACAAGTCCATCACAGAGCAGGAGAGTGATCAGACTTTGGTTCGGACCCAGGCATATGGGATCTCGCTTTTTTCAGATCTGCAAACCTTTTCCTAATGAGACCTTGATGCCAAGTCTGAATTCTTGGTGTTTTCTGATGTGCTCAGTGATCAGCTTTTCCATCCTCTTGTCATTTGTAACAAAAACAAATATATATTCTAGTTATGAACGTAAAGCACTCAGGATCAGTCAACCGTTTCATGTAACAAGTGGGTCATTTTACTGCTCCAACTGCATTCCATTCAAGACGTCAGAGTGAAAAGGAATTATGAGAAATCCAAAGTCACCTAGACAGCTTTGCACAGACAAGTGGACCTGAAACTTTCTGATCAGTGCTTGCCTTTGGTGGGTTTGAGGTTTCCTCTGCAGACACATAGGTCATACTCACTTGACACACAGATTCCTCTCCTCAAAATCTCAGCTACCCCGCACTCTTGAGCAAGATACGCAGCCTAAATTCCTCCAGTGAAATATCCAGCTGTATAAATGAGTAAAATAGTAAGTTTCATCAAAGAAATACATTAGCTTACACAATAAATTCTGAGTTTAAGAACAGGGACCAGAAATCTGTTCATAAATTGTTTTGTTAGTAACTGCAACATTACTTTTGGCTTTAAGCATCAGTTATTAAAAACTAATAAGAGATGTCTCTCGATTTGTTCCCTGGTTAGCATCTGTAAAAATCTCAGATTTAGCTGAAACTGCTGAAAAGAATAAAGAGCTATAATAGATTAAACATATATATTTTTTAATTTTTTTTATAGTTTAATGTTTCATATAATAGTGATCAAATTTCAGATGATTGAATATAAAAATTCAGAATGTAATAAACCATAATCTCCACAGACTCATGCTCGATGCCAGTTGTTGACTGATTCATCCCCCAAAGATGAACAATATAATGATCATGAACATGTGCTGCTTTTCTGACCATTTGGATAGTATCTTTTATAATAATAATAATAATAATAATAATAATAATAATAATAACAGCAACAACAACAACAATAATAAAAGTTATTATTATTATTATTATTATTATTTATTTATTTTTAAAATTTGTAGTAGTTGTAGTAGTAGTAATAATATTATTATTAGTAATAGCAGTGCTACTACTACTAAACTGGCTTCTCCAGCAAACAGGGACTGAAACAATGAGGTCAAGTGATGTGTGATCGACGTGTAGGGGAAGTTGAGAGCTATGGATGCTGGTGTGCTGAATAACATTTGCTCCTCACTGGGAACAGGAATGTGCTTGGCTGAAGTAGTGAGTACCATCTGAGTGAGGCAGAAGGAGCTGGAGAAAAACTTTTATCAGGAAACTGGAGAAAACCTAAGTTGCTCTGCAGTTCTTCTCTAAAATAGACATGAGAAGAAAATAACATGGATATAGCCAGGATTCACTGAGCAAAAATATTGACTCTTCCCCAGTCCACAGTGTAACATGGTCTAGTGGAGTTTAATGTGGTCTCGAAGCTGCGGAGGCCCGTCTGTGACCAGCAGCGGCAGAGGGGATTCCTGCAGTGATAAATGGGAGAAGGGTGTTTACTCCTGGTGCTGGTGCTCTCACAAGGCCTTCAGCAAAGTCGTGGCACTAGCCTGCTTTTTCTCTTCCCCATCTGGTCCTCCTTAGGAACATCTTGAAGGCCATACTGCAGTCAGCCCCCATGCAATAAAACATTGTTTTAAAAAAAGATTTATTTTGCTGGGACATATGGCTAAAAGACATTCATTTTTTTGTAAATGTAAAAATGTTTCCACAGTGGGGAAGGTGTTTGCAAAATATGAAACATTGCAGAGTCGAGCAGCTTACAGCTGTCTGTCAGGAGGGTTGAGACCTTCTGTTTGGCTGAGAACTTCATCTACGCTTTTATTATTATAAAAAGACCGAAAGGTCATCGCTAAATACTGAACTGCTGGCTAACTGAATGGTCCTTACACGTTTATTTATTCATCTGTCACTTTTTTCCAAAGCACCTCGCTATGTTAAAGCTTCTTAAACAATTTTGCCTATTTATGCAGTCAGGTCAATTTTGCTGTTTCAGTTCAGAGAAAGTACTTTAACCAAGGGTACCAAAGCATGAAGTTGGGTTTTAACCTGGGTTCTTCCAATACAAAGGCCAAAGCTCTAACCCCAAAATCCCCTGCTGGTCCTGGCTGACCTGTTGAGTTAGACAAGTTCTCTGTCCTGTTTTTTAAATTTGTTCTTTGACAGTTTTTTGCATGTTAACTTATGCTGCGTAATGGCACTTTGTCTCGATGTCCATGTTTCCTGGTGTGTCTCTGACCGCCTTGCAGGTCCTGTGGGAAGTGAAATGAAGTGAATGGTTTGCCCAGTGTCAGGTTCCAAACTGAGCCACTTTGTCAGTCGAAGTTTTATTCGAATGGTCTGATCAATCACTTCAGAGCCATATTTTTCCAGAATAAGCAAAAAAGTACCACTAAAAAACTAGAAAAAAGAAAAATGACCCAAGTCAAACAGGGGATAAAAATCTGTAAAATTCATTCCCTGGATCAATCCTGTGAACAAGATGCAGTCTTGGAAAATAGCATAAAATACAAACAGGTGCTTGTGAAAGGTAGCAGAATGTAAACCATCAAAGCCATTCAAGGTGTACATCTGTAAAATATGATGAAGTGTGTGAGATGAACCTGAGCCTGTCTGTCCGTCTGTCTGTCTGTCTGTGTGTCCCAGCAGTCTCTCCTCTTTGCCCATGATGTGGTAGCACGGAAACAGTACGACCCAGTGCTCCTGCCTTTACCCCAGGACCTCAGTGGCGAACAGGATTCAGTGAAGATTGTCCAGTTGGTCAAGAGCAAGGAGCCCCTCGTAAGTTCACCTTCACGAACTTCAGCTAGTGCACTGCTGAAAAACCTGCAGAAGAAACTCAAATTGCACTGGATATTGTGTGTCCCTAACCACCCATTGGGAAAAAAAATCTACCTTTGATACCATTAGCAGTAGCAAAATAATGTCAAACAACATTAGTAGCCGTGTGATCAGTCATCACTCAACGGTTGAGCTAATTTTCACTAGCTGAATGAGTTGTATTCTGTAACACTGATGAATCATAGTGATTTTTCCATTTGTGACGTTTTGTGGAATTTTTGTAAAATGTTTTTTTTTCAAGCTCTCAATCTTTCCAAAAATTCCTTCTTTAGTGCTGCTGAAACAGGAACTGCTTCATTCAGCAAGTCAGTTGCCAGGATCATGACCTAATCTTGGTTTTTTTTTTTTTACATAGGGGTAAACAAATTGCCCCCCTGTTTTTTGCACCAGAAGGTCCAGCTTGGTGACACACTTTATTAAAATAATGTGTTACTTTTGGTGTTAGAACCAATTTTCGTCCTCCGTAATAAAAAAAAAACTTGACACAAATGATTCAAAAAAGACTGAACAGAGGCTCCAGGGGGAGATTTATAAATTCATAACCACTGGTGAGGGAGAGGACGGGATATGTTGAATGGCTCCCTGCAGGGTGAATATTACTCATCACTGCTGATCACACCTTGGAAGCGTACTTTGCTATTTAAACTGATTAAAAGGTGTTATATATGTTATGTGCTTTTTGGCAGACACAGTTATACATAGTGACATGCAACTGATAGCTCCAGGTTTTTGCCCATTTGTATACTATGGCTACATTTTTGGGAGATTTATAGGTTAAGTACCTTGCAGTTGGTTAGAAGTCCCATTTTTTTGCATCAGAAACTGAAAACTCTTGGTCAGATGTCCACCTTTTCCCCAAGGCAGTGGCTTTGGCGACGTCAAAAGAGTAAATCCAGGGAAAGTGCTTGGATGAATGTCACCAAGTAAAATGCAATTAACCATGGTTCATTTCCAAACATTTTTCTTTTTTTTCAACATATGTAACATATGGCACACTTGCGTTTTTGAAAATAAATTTCCACCCCCAATTACGTGAACATATTAGTGCAAAACTAAATGTTAGGTGTCATTTCCATTGGCGGCAGTAAAGGAGTCTAGTGAGGCCTTGTTTGCGGTTGCTCTTTCTTGGTTATGGATGTGTAACAGGACACGTGACATCCATCACATCATTAGAACTTCACAGCTGCTTTTTCAAAATGAAAAGTGTCTTCATAGAAGTGATTACTGAAGAGCTTTGGTTGGAAAAAAGGCGAGAAGAACCTGGGACGTCTGATTGCTCCAGACTGATGGATCGGCCTCAGTGGGGTGTATTTCTCTGGAATTACTATTAAGTGAGATGGGATCTGAATCAAGCAACATATGTGCCTCTCTGTGTACCTCATCAAGTGTTTTGTCATTAAAGCGGAGCCCTGTGTTTTGCTTAAAAGCCCCCTGATATTTTTTAAATGCAGCTCTTCATTACAGATGCTTTTTTTTGCGCACGTTTGCGTGGCACTTTTTGCAGTGTTTGCAGCTTATTTGTGCAGCAGATTCAATTTCCCAGGACTGTAAATGAGTTGTGACACCCAACTGTGGTGTTTCCCTGGTGGAGACATTCCGAGGAAAACAGACAGCCATTGTAGAAGCCAGGAGATTGGGTGGGGTGGACAGTGAGGAGAACACTGCGAGTCAGGGTGGAGAGACAGGCAGAGGTGACAATCACGCTGAGAAATGGGACGACAGATGAGCACAGAGATCATGTTCAGAGACAGGATGACAGGCAAAGGTAGACATCAAATCGAAAGATGGGAGGTTATGTGAAGGTGGAGACGTTGAAAAATAGGTAAAGGTAAAGATCAAGGGGGAAGGCAGTGCTGTGCACATCTGTTACTGGGGTAAAGTGTGCTAACAGTTTTTTTTTCAGACTGATTGTGTATGGGTTAGACCTGGAAGTGGTGTGGTGGGTGGGGTTGTTGGGGAGGGCACTGCACAGAGCTGCCACGCGCTGTGAATATAATTTCCACAAAATCACCACGATAATGACAGGGAGGATTAGCATTAAGGTTATGGAAACAGAGGGGGAACTCTAGAAAGCTCTCAGGGCAAGATTTTATAAGCTGCAGTCACAACTGTTTAATTGGCCAGATGGGGCAGCATGCGGGAGGTCACCTAGGAGTCAAGGCGGTAGGGTTTGGCCAAGGAAAACTTCCTCCCCTCTTTCAGGTCATGTGCCACTTGTTCATTTTTACCAGAAACCAGATCTCTGCCCCTTATGCTCCTCAGACCTATTGCAAAACATTTCTGGCAAAACAACTTAATTGAGCATTTTTGTAAGATGCTTTAAGAAAGGGAGGAGTCAAAGAAAAAAAAATCACATAACAGACCTTCTGCTTTCTATACAAATCACAGTATTATTGACTAATATTAATTTATAGTTCAAAATTTATATTGATTTATTTATTTCTGTATCTATCTATTGCCAACTACTTCAATTTGTCAGTTCTGTTCTGTGTTGTTATGTTGCCTGTTTGTTGTATTGTGCACTGGGGTGCAGGAGAAACTACATTTTGTTCTCTCTTCTCTGCATAACTGCTGAATGACAGTACAGTGAACCTTGAACCTCCTAATAACAGGAGCAGAAGGCCATATAGTGTTAAAAGCTGTTGCCTTCCAGTCTGAAGTACCTGGGTTCAAAATATGCTTGCTGTGGTACCCTTGAGTAATATACTTACCCTGAATTAATACAGTAAAAATCACCCATCTATATAAACAAGTAAAGCTATGTATGTGGCTGAGACTACAAACCTAATATTGTAAGTTCCCTTGCTTTCTGCAAAATAAGTTAAGAAAAATGATGAAGATAAAGAAAGTAAAAACCAAGTTTTTCTACAGTGCCTCTACCTTTGGGGTTGCACATCAAGCCTAGGAGAAAGAAGACCTCCCAGGTTACTCTGAAAACCAAATCAGAGAGCCAGCCTAGAGTAATTTTGTAGCTAGTGTTGGGCTTCATATTTTATAACAGCTGCTGGAGTGATACAGTAAAGATACATGTCCTCACCTGTGCAACCATCTTTCAGCTCATCCCCCTGCCACATACGCTTCTTCCCTCTTCAGTGAACAGCAATAACATTCTGGTATAGATGGATATTGCTCTAGTTCTTTTCATGCAGAAGATATTAAATTATAGAATCTTGGCTCCCTCTCCAATAAGAATCAGAAGCAATTGTGTGTCAGAGGTATAAAATAGTGAACTGCAGTCCTCTGAGAAGCTCATACATGTGGCTCTGATCACACCATAGTGCAGCAGATCTGAGGAGCAGGATGCTACTGCATGGTCACTCTTACAGGTTCCATGACAACAGATTGGTCTCTGCGTTATCGTGGTAGAGAGGTGCACTCTGCAGCTATACTATCTTTTCTGTGGGATTGACCATATGAAAAGGTCCTACTCATTTAAGATATGCTTACCTGGTCAGTGCAGAAACGATGATGTCATGAGATGATACCTTTTGAATGACGCCAGAAGATGGTGGCTTGGGGGTACGTGGGATGCACAAACATGGCAGCACCTACATGCATCTTCCTGTTGAAAACTTACTTGTCTCCTTTCTCAGCGTGGTTTACAAATGTTAGTTTTTTACAACAACCTGCTTACATTAGCTTCACCATTTATACAAATAAGTAATTTTTACTGCACCAATTCAGGGCTGTGCGTTCGTCAAAGGTATTAAAGCAGGAGTTTGGAATTCAGACCTGCTGCAATGTCCTTGAATGAGATATTTACCCTAAAATGCATTGAGCTTAACCTTTTATTAGAATGTAAAGTAGCTGGGTTAGAATTTAATGTAGAAGATGCAATGGTGACATTATATGTAAAGAAATGGTTACAGTTGGAAAAATATATTGGCTTAGTCAGAAGAAGGGTGATGAAATGTATTGTTTGATTGAGTAAAGAGCAAGAAAGGGTTGGTGGGAGGGATGTCAAGAAAGGATCTTGTCAACCTCTTCTGAATGTGAATGTGAAAAACACACAGCTGTTCTGACCCTGGGGCTGTTTGGCATGGATTAGTGAGAATATTTCTGACACCACAATGCTCCTGACCTGGGAGGGAGAGTGACCATATTGGACAAATCTGACCAAGTAACCACAGTCCTATTCACCTGAAGGAAAGCTCAACCAAGTCAGCCATGGTGGCTGCAGATCACAGTGAGTCACTAACCTAAACCAGTGACTTTTTCACTGATTGAGCTGTAACCATACACCCTTCATAGAGTAGAAAAAACATGGTGATTATAGAACTGAACCCATAACCTACAAGGTTTCCGATTTTCAAGGTAAAAAAATCTCAAAATGGATAATATTTCATTAACATCCAAGTAACACCTAAGTTACTTTGTAAAAATGTAAATGATTTTGGAAAAAATTCCTCTGCTGAGAAATTAACATCGTTTGAAACAATAAATAAGGTTTTTCCCTCATGTTTTCCCCAGGGGGCCACAGTAAAGAGGGATGAGCACACAGGAGCCATCGTCGTGGCTCGCATTATGAAGGGAGGATGTGCAGACAGAAGTGGTAAGCTACAAACATCTCTGGCCTCCAGTGATGGTCTAGTACTATATAGATAGGGTGATAGTGAGTAGTAGTCTGTTCAAAAAGTACATTTGCTCTCCTTCGGTCTGTTGAAAGCGCTCTAGTCTTTTCATTAATAGATTGTTCAGACCTATGGACTGCCAGTTTAGATAATACCATTTTGAACAGTATTGACAGGATACAGAGATATGCATGTGTGTATTTGTATGTGCTGACATTTCTTTTGGGTCTACATGTGTTTATTGCTAAGTACACATGTGTAAATGAACCAGTCCTGCCAGTGTTGACTTGTCGCCTGTATTTTTTTGTTGTAGGCCTGATCCATGAAGGCGATGAGCTCCGGGAAGTCAATGGCATTCCCATGGAGAACAAGAGCTTGGATGAAATAATTCCTATAATGGTATGGACATGTTGTAATTTTCCTGCTATGTGGGGTCCTGTTTGACTCCCTGATTTGTACTGCAACTTATTGTGGTCCTGCTGTTAGCATGACTAGCCCATTCTGTGTTTTGAGACTCTGTGATCATGCCTTCCTTTTGATATATTTCAGGGTGCAAAGGTAGCTTCCTTGGGAGTAGCTTTGTACCTTTAAACTCCTGTGCATGTCTTTCAACATACATTTTGCATTTTTTCTTCATCACTAACGTTAGTCTAGATATCCTCAAGTCATGTTAAGGTTTCACAATTAATAGAGGGAGCTGTTTTCTATAAGTTTGTATCTGCAATACAAAGACTTTCAGACAGTATGAAGTTAAATTTACTTTCGGTCAATTCTCAGTTTGAATTTAGTGATATAGAAATTTCACTGCTATTTTGTCTGTGACAGGCTCAGTCCCAAGGGGCCATAACGTTTAAAGTGATACCAGGCAACAAGGTGGAGATGGAAACCATCAAACCCAAGGTAAGATCTCTGACTGGGTGAAATGAGACCTGGTGAGCTATACTCTTTCCACAGACTTTTTTGTGATTTCCAAGCATATCTCAAATTGTTTTGTACTTGGTACTTGGAGTGTGCTGTTTGGGCAGGCTGCAGATAGCAGAGCCATTAAGTATCTTCAGTCTGAAAGCTTGTAGGGTCAAAAAGAAAATAATTGTGTTCTCTTGTCAAGTTAGGGTGGACAAGATTTAATATGTAACCAACTATAAGAAAAATGGATAGATCTCATTGTGGAAGTATTGTTCAATTCAAAAATTTGAGTCCATTTGCTCAAAACTGCTTTCAAAAGGCATTTGGTTAACAAATCTGGCCAAGAAATGAGCTCACATGCTTTCCAGGCTCGTCTGTAGAAATTCCCTAAGCAATTGCTTTTGCTTTGGCACAGTAATAGTTAGAGCACAGTTATATCCAGAAGGAGTGACTATGGGACTGGATTTGAAAGTGAAAGCTCCAAACAGAAGGGTCCTGCTGTGTTCCTTTTTTTGTGGTTCAGGTATAAATTCCCATTGGAGTATCATTTGCTAGAATCCTGAGTGTGTCTGCTTTTTGTAACCATTTTCAAAGTTTAATAGCTTTAGTATGACTGCTGTAGACTGAGATTCCAGTCTGAAAGAGTGAGCCAAAACTCTGTCTTTCTTGTGTCAACCTAGTTTATGTTTTTCTTTTTTTTTGTTGCTGCTACTATAATAAATACCTTGAAGTGCTACTAATTGGGCACACATGTGTAAAAGGAAAATTTCATGGTATATGCTGCTGAACACTGGAGCCAGACACTGTCCTCTTGCATTCAGAATAAAGTCCCCATCCCTTCTGCCCACAGAAGGCAGCACCCTTTAAATCATCTACACGAATGCTTCATATTCCTCTAGATGTCAGGTGCCCTAAGAGAAATATTACGAGGCTATAGCTTGAGGAGCCTCAGAATGGGGTCACCAGTATACTAAAAATGTGGATTTTTGTGTAATCTCCCAATTGATATTTTTAAGCACCTGTAGCAAGAAAACAAATTATTCCATAAATTGTGCAACTTGTTTCTGATGTGACTTGTTTGGATCTGTTCAAAGTACAATTCCAAGCCCCATGTTGGGAAAAACCTCCTGATGGAAAGTATATGACAGAAAAGCTAAAAGCAGGTACTTTTTTGCTGATTACAGAGACCTTTCCTTGCACCTTTAATGGCTGATAATTGCAAACTAATGTATCCCTCAAGGAGCAAGAAAGCTATATCCTGGCATGCTTCTCTGCTGGCTCATGAGCTTTAGCCTTCAAATGACACTTCAGTGGCTCCAGAACTGGGAGGATCTGCTATGGAAAGAGAACAGCTCAAGGTGACCTGAAGTAAACTTTTTTGGTATTTTTTTCCTCCTTTCCAGATGTTTGTCAGGTCTCTGTTTGATTACAATCCTAATGAGGATGCAGAAATCCCATGCAAGGAAGCTGGGTTGACATTCACAAAGGGAGACATCCTTCAGATCTTGAGCCAGGATGATACATCCTGGTGGCAGGCTAAGCACTGCAGTGTCCTGAATGCCAGGGCGGGACTGATACCTTCCAGGCAGTTCCAGGAGAGGTGAGCTACCGTGTCATGTGACACCATACAGATTATTTACTTCTTCCAAGACCCTTGCCCTTCAGGTCAGGCCCCTATCTATAGACTGTGTATTGCCCATCCTGGAGCAAGACCCAAACGTGTTTGACTCCTGACGGTGTAAGGAGTCAAGGAGTTTCTTTCTCACTGCCAAAATATTTTGGACTTCCGTGCTTGTCAGAAGTTGACATTAGTTATGAGAGAATCTGACAATGCTGGTGCTAGTCCATTTTGGAAGGTGAGTGCATGGAAAACTACGCCTCAGTGCTGCTGCACTCCATGCCATGTGTTCAATACAGAGCTCACAGATGGAGCACTTTCTTGGCATTGCCCTGAAGCTGAAAAATTTGAAGACTTTCAAAGGCATACTTCAGCAGCAATAGGCCTGGTGACATGAAGAAGTGATTTTTTCATAATGCTATTTGATTTGATTGTAATTTTGAAAGCACCAAAAGTACATGACATGATGTATTTGACAGTTGTTTCTGTTGTCCTGCTGTTCCAGCAGAAGGTTCTCACTGAAGAGGCCTCCAGCATTGCCTCCAGCCCAGGCTCTCCGAAACTGTAGATCATGTAAGTCTGGGATGGGTGAACTTTTTCGGTCAAAAGGCCACATAAAATTTTCAAAATTGCGTAATGAATCACTAAGAGCATAAGAGAATGCAGGTCCTTCAGACTGGAAGGCAAAAGCTCTAAGCAGTATACTACAGGCTGCTCTTGCTATTAGCTAAGTTTAAAGTTCATTTTATTGTCATTCTGCACTTATACACTTGTACAAGAGAGAACAAAATGTAGTTTCTCCTGGACCATAATGTGCAGTACCAACAGGCATCAACTAGGAAAATGCAGATGATTTAAAGGATAAAATAAATAATTAGGTACATAAGTACATATGTGTGGAAGTACCTTTAAATCTGACACATAGGCAACCACTTGTACGGACAAATAGAAGTGGTATAACATTATCTTCTTCTATACACTTTTGAAGAGGGATGCAAACATGGGGAGAACATGCAAACGTCACACACCCTGAGCTGGATACAAACCCCACGCTAAGCAAGTAGCCCAGGAGGTATAAAGCAGCAGTTTAACTGCCTGTTCTACTGTGTCCCTCAATAGAGAAGTAGATATAGATGAATAGATAAATAAATAGATTTAAGGATTTAAGTAGATGAAAACTATGTTGGACAGGACTGGCTCATGTTTAGGGGTGAATGTATTCAAACAGCTGAATCTATTTACCCCCTTAAGTCACTTGATGAATGTTGGGGCAAATTACTTTTTCACACCCGTGACCACACCTTTCATTTTTTCACGCAAAATTAATGGTTTAAACGTAATGCTGATGCAATTTTTTTCTCCTTCGGGCTCTACTCATAAACTAGTAGGCCAACAAAAAGATTTGGACAAACTGTATGTCCAAAAGCTGTAAAAACATAGAAAAACTAAAAAGGGGCAAACACTTTTCATACCATTGTAGTTCTCACACATTTCTTCAATAAGCCCCATCCTCACTCTGATTGTAACTGAAAACCATGCGAGTCTTGGTGACGGTGGTTCACTGTAGAGCTTCTTCTAAACCCCACCATCACAGTAGGCTGCCCGATGGGAGTGAATGAGCATGGTCCGCATTCCATTAACACACTCTCTCCAGACACACAAAATCTGTTCAGTTACTCGGTGTCTGTTATATCCTTTTTTATGTATTACTGCCCAGAAATAGAATTGTTTCTTTAAAAGTCATTTAAGTTGGACTTCACGTTTTTCTTTTGAATGCGAATGTACTCTTGTTTTCTCCTTTTGTTCTTTTTCACCTGACTGCCGTACGACAGCTTTGCTACGTGGAGCTTTGTCTCAATGAAGCGAGTCTCAGTATGGCTAATTTATCTGATTTTATAGATGCCATGCTGAAATAACAGGTCCGCTATATTTGTGCTGGAGTGTTTTGGACGTGTGTCGGTTTCTAGGTTAATATAAATGTTTTTGTTTGTGTGTCTGCATGGGTGGGTCTGTGGGATATCTGTCTACCTGCATGTGTGTGTGAACCATCTGGATAGCTTCAGTTTTAAGTGTAGACATTTCTGGCCCTGGGTCTCCAGCCCATTGTTGCCCTTCCCTACTAAGCATTGCCCAGCCTGCCAGGAAGGCTTCCCCAGGAGTAGTTGTGTCTGTGGTTCACTGATGACCACAGGATTGCACTGTGGAAAAAGTAGAAATGTCCCTGTATGGCCCAGTTAAGCAAGAGAAAAAGCCGAGGCAGGTTGCTGAGGGCTGGGGGCGTGGGGTGTCCCTGAAACCACAGATCCTCGTGCCTCCCTGCAGCATGGAATAACATCTCCAATGTAGACTCGTCTGTCATTTTCAGTTAGATGCCTGGCTGTGATGGGCGGGTGAACTGCTGCTGTGGTGAGCTGGTCCTCTGTTCTTCAGGATAATTTCAGGGCTCTTCGTTGCTGTTGGGCCGCGGCTGGTCAGCGTGCCAAAACAATGACATTACTTGAGTTTGTGCAAATTATGACATGCGTTGCATATTTTTTTAATGTAAAATATCTGAGCCTAAACAGGCTGAAATGTTTATTTTCCCCTTTAAATAACCAGATCATTTCCAGTTTTTCCTTTCACTTCATTTTCTTTCCGTTTTAGTTCCATGTCATTATTATGTTGTTTTTATTGGGAGAGGATGGACGATGAAAGGGCTACTGAACACTTGTCTTGAATTGCAGTCTCTGGGGATGAGTAGCAAATGCAGTCCTAATGGATCACAGTCTGCATAAAACCCTTAAAGATTTAGCTGTAAGAAAAAAAAAAAACAACATTAAAACCATACTGGAAATTAATAGTTGGGGGAAAAGATGCCATATTTATGGAGTATTCATTGTTCCAGTGTGCTTACTTGTCTACGTTTCTAGGTTCAGAACATCCTTTGGGGAGTCAAACTTGTATACAACCGACCTGGTCAAAATGCATGAATGTGTACTGCACCGATCTAATTTTACTGATATCACTGTTGTTACCAGGCCTCTTTTGAAAATGCATTGTTTTGACATCTATCCTTTTTGTATTTATGCATTTCTGAGATGATGCAAATGTGGAGTACAGTAAGTATTTCTTCAAAACCTTTTATTTGAACTCCTATTCCAATGTTTCTTCTCACGTTCACTGGTCTCCTGTTTCTTTTCATGCTCACAAAAGACGAGGAGCCAGAAGGTACTTCTTACTGAACCTGTTGACCGCTTGAAAGTGCAGAGCAAGACAAACAGTGGCCATTAGCTGGAAACAGCCCAAGTTATTGATTAAGTAGTGACTGGATTGCCATGAATATAACAATGAGTTCTCACCCTTAAACGTTACATGCTGGAATTTTTCGTCAATTTGCAGAAAACATTTTCTAGACTAGGATTATATAGACATAAATGGATCTTGCTGGATCTTGTTGAAGCTTTGTTGTTGATCTTTTACTCTTCACCTTTGCTTTGTTTTTGTCAACTTAGAACTACATTGTAAGTCTGTGAATGCTATTTTATGACTCGAATGCTATTTTCTCACCCACCTCTCTGACTGTGTGGTGTGAGCAGAAGATGTGGATTATGGAGCCATCAGTGGTATTCATATCGGTGAGGCTTTTCAAATTGAGACCCTTAATGTACTCCTGCTGTGTTATTTCAAATGGAACATAGCATGCTTATAATAGTAAAATGATACAGTTTAACTGCTTGTCCTGGTTAGGGTTATGATGGGCCAGAGCCTATCCCACAATCACTAGGCTTACGGCAAGGAGGGGGTACACTTAGGATGGGGTGCTAATCTTTTGCAGGGTAGCAAGATACACACAGTCTCGCACGCATACTATGTGCAAACTATATCACCCAGTTAACCTGATACACATGTCTTTGGACTGTGGGAGGAAACCCCCACAGACACGGGGGGCATGGAAACTCTACACGGACTGAACTAGATTCATTCCTACACCCAAATAGCCCAGTGTGCCACCATGGCAAGTAAAAGTAAAACAAATCAGTGTTGAAATAATGACAATAAAGCACATATTCATTGGAATGTCTTGGTATGTATTTAAAAGAGTTAAGATTTAAAACCATATTGTTTAGTTTTGTTAGGCTGCCATGTTTTAAATGCAGTATTAATTATTCCAGCCAACAATGGCCAAGCAAGATCTTGTGTTCAGTTGTTCTGATTATGGGAAGTCTGCTCTCTGCCAGCATGTTAACAGTCTCCATATTCTCCCCTCCACTCCACTCGAGAATGGCTTTGGCTCAGAGGTGAAAAATACCTCATCAAAGAAAAGAGGGAACACATTTTAAGCCCTTTTGTTTCTCGTGAGTCATGCAAACAGCCATACTTTTTTCATTTTTTTGCTCCTTTTTTGGCACTTCAAAGGTTACACAGATATCTTTGAAAGCATATCTAGTGAAAGGCAACGGTTTAATTTTTCATTCCTCAACTGAGTCAACGTGGATCTTTCCATCAAGGCAGTCCTTTCAGAACACAGTAATTAGGGCCTGTTGTTCAACCATTTGACTGTTTTCAATTCCTTTTTCGGTCCTTGTTGTGTTATCTTCAGCCACGGGCACTTTACCAAGTAAACCCAACTTAAAAGGCTGTCAGTGCAGCAGAGTATCCTGCTTGTTTTCATGCAGGCCTTTTAAAGTTTCCAGAATTGATGGCCATCCTCCAACCTAACCTACTGTATGTTGTAAAGTGCTATACTTAGATCTAAGGTATTAAATTGATGGTTTTGCATTAGTTTTTACAGTGCCAGTACACTTACAGCATCCTGGACACTTAAAGCTACACTGAAGGATCTTGTAGAATCATTTTCTAGTGAATTTGGGTGGGATTTTATACTTGCAGAAGGGATGAATTTTACTTAGTGAAGCTTGTCTTGTCCCAGTATGTTCATTCTATGACCCCCTTTTTCACCTATTACCTTTGAACTCATTTGTTTGGTTGTGTGGTCAGCACCGAGCTTCAGTGTCCCTCCCAGTGCAATTAGTCTTGTCCTTGTGCCCACAAGCAGAGGGAAAAACCCAGTGCCCGATGGGGAATTACAGGGTCCGTCTGCATGCAGCATGTGGCACGCCACTTCACCTGCCAGCGCAGCTTGTCCTAGACAGGCGGTTGCCCATTACGGGAACAAGGGAACGGTTTTCCAGTGAACATTGTGTTTCCTCAAGAGCATTAGGTTCTCACATGCTGCTTTTTCTTCCTTTCCATGCTGTTACTTGGTAATGAAATTAGTCAGGACCTTTTTAAACATTGGCTGCTTCTGCATGACATTTTGAAAACAATTCACATGTAGTTGATGATTTCCTTAAGGCTTGAGGGAAATGTAGTATTTTTCGAAATTTTGGTCATTCTGAAACATAGCAGTATGGGTGGGTAAACGTCCAGGATATGTGCAATGTCAATGGTATAAACGATAGTTATGCAGCTTGGCAATGAATTGCCTTTAAACCTCAAAGAGAAAATATTACATTTTTTGAGACTTTCATTTTAGTTTTTTGAAGAGTTCTATGTGAAGAAGCATGGAAATCTGAAGGGGAGAAATGTGATCACTTAAGGGGTGGAGAGTTTCATTAAAAAAAAAACAAAACCTGCAATGTTACAGTAGTCACATTTCCACCAGAAACCTTTCTGAGTAAACAGCCAAAAACACCACAGTAACATTTTGGAATAGGTATAAAGCCCTTTAATCCAATTAAGACTCATGGAAAAGGAGTAACCCATTTAAAACCAAAAGATTAGCAAGACTAATTTCTGAATGTGGAGAAACTTTCCTACTTTATATGTATTTCCTACATTTCTATGTATTCATTTAGTAGTCACTTTCCCCCAAAGTGTCTTACAATTCCAAGAAAACAAGCATACATATCACCAACAGACAGAGAGATACAGATGCAGGCATGCGATTCTTGAAAGACCACCTTTTTCGCTACCTTACCTTACACGAGTAGTTGCATACAGAACTGACAAGGAATACAATACTGTTAAATACATAATGCAATGAAAGATCATGGAATAGCTAGGAGATTAGGAGAGCAGTGGCTCTGAAAAAGATTTTGAGTATTTGAGTATTTTGAGAACCTTCTTGAATGTTGAGGAAGACTGAGAAGGTCTGAGAAACTGAAGTAGCCACACAGCAAATAGTAGTGACCTGGTAAAATAACTTGGCATTGCATGCTTCATTGAACATACAGTGATTTTGCATCAGCTCAAAATCATTTGATGTGAACTTTGATATAATTTTTTTTACTCTCAGAATAGTTTTTGTGCAGATAGTAAAAATGAAGAACGTGTTCTAAATTGTAATTTTGTTACTCCATCTCTTTTTCATTGTGATAAACCCAGTTAGGAACTTATAAAGTGTGACAGTGAGGCTGAAGTTGCTCATTTCGGTGCTTTGTAATTATGAGATGAGAAACACCAGCAGACTTGTGAATATGGCTGTAGGTTGAATAGTGACATGGAAGATGATCCCATGCAGTGTTCCTGGCAGACCTGCCAACCAAATCTTGCCCCAGATCTGGCCCTTGTGTGTTCCCCCATATGGATTAGTCACAAAGGAGAAGGGAATGTTCCAGTCTGAGCAGCAAAATGAATGGGAAAAACAAATATTGTTTGTTATAACAATGATTTTACTTCTCTTTAGCACTTGGCTAGATGATCCGTTTCCATGAGCAACAAAGTAGGGGTAGGCATCTTCAGACATTTAATTTTTGTGGATTTAGCTGATGCCTTTCTCTAAGGCAGTTTACAGTGTGAGGTTTGTGCACTCGCCTATTGATACTTATTTACTCATTTGAGAGTGTACAAAAATTCAGGGTAAGTATTTTGCTCAAGGGAACTCCAGCAAATAGGATTGAAACCAAACTTGTTTAACCCTCTGCAAGGTGACAGCTGTCACTGCTATGTCAACTGTGAATTTACCAGGCTTTTCTTCAACGCATAACTGTCGTTTGCATTGCTGTTCTGTTTAATTCAGTGTTCAAATTTAATCTACATCTCACACAAGATTTTGGCATCTTTAAAAAAAGCAGTACAGCCATACATAACCTTATGCATGGTCTAAGACCATGGTGGATGCTGGAGTAAAGAGGAATCGCCCAGTGAAATGTTTTCTCATGAATTTGTCTGGTTTGTACGCTCAAGAAAGTTGTAGCGATGTTACACTTTTTTCAGAAAGGTTCCTGCATCTGTGGATTTTTAACCTCCATGCTTGTTCAATGCCCCAGTGAATCTATGTTCAAAGTCTGTAGAGTGACTTTAACCAGTCCACATTGCTGCTGATGGAAGCAGGCTTCAAGACAACCCTCACTGATGCCACTGTTGATACCAGCTGTAGAGATTCTCTTTACATTGCCGATTAAACCACGCACAGTGCATGTATAATAAACTTCGATCAAGTATAAAATAGCAAACCCATTGAATCTGTCATGTCCTCCAGGCCTTCTTCCAACAAGAGCAGCTATGGCCTGTGTCTGACAGAACCACATGTCATCACCTGGCTGCAAAACAGATTGGAAAAATATGTACAAAATGCCCTGAACCCTTTTCTGGAAGCTGTCTGCAAGGTGTGTTCACAGTAAATCATTAATATAGCTAAGATTGCATTTTTCTCTCCTTCATCTGATCCTTCTGCTCTCTTTTATTCTTTCAACATATGCTGGTTCACTGTGGCTACCCAGAATTCCCAGACCACCAAGTCAAACTTTATTGACAGAGTAATGTGGAAAATGTTGGTCTGTGTCACAAAGCTTCAGTTACATCAAAAATAAAGATGTTAGAGGGCTATGCAGTTTCACTGTGCGCTAAATATTTCAAATCATTCTTATATTTAAAAAAAAACAAGAATTCCCATAAATTAAAATGTATTAAGAGAAAAGGGCATGACATATGAAACAGCCTGGAATGGCTTAAGTGATTTTGGAGGGCTGAGATTACAGTTACTTCAGCTGAAAGGGAGACACTGGTTTGCCTTGGCTGACTGCATCTCAGGAAACACACGCACCTTCTGTCCACTGCAGAACAAAGGCATGCCAGAATACCCAGGGTTCTGAAAATTTTCAGCACAGGAATACAATCTGCTTAACTGACACACCATTTTCCAAAAAACTATCCCTACACTCTACATATCTATTGCACAGTTTAACCTGAATTGATCTCAACTCTCTCACATGATGATATCATCGTGTTGATTTTGTTGCATGCCGCATTAAATATAATAAATTTGTCCAACTGCTGGAACGTGGCAGTAGGTCTTTCCTAGAATTTAAAGATGAATTGTGGCTGAAATAAGGGCACAAACTACAATCAACTGGTGTAGTCTGGGATGTGACCGAATGGTTGTTGCAATATATCTGACCTTGGCATCACCCAAGATGCCCTTCTTGTGCTATGGCTTGTTTCAAAGCAGAAAAATGCCATAAAATGTCATAAATGTGGTGCACCCACTTCTGAAGACATCCAGAGCCAGCTGGCAGTTTTGCAGCATTGTGGAAGGCATTGAAAGGACTGGAGCAGATATGTTTCCCACCTCAGCTACAAGTTATTGTTCTATCTTAATCTTCCAGAGACATTGCCATCTCCTGCATTGCTGAGTTCATTAATCACTGCATAAAAGCCCTACGGTGCAGGATGAGGAGCAGCTGTTGGGTGCTTTTATTTTGGCTCTCAGATTTAGCCAACCAACCTACGTGATTCACAGGAAACCAGTTCTCTTGTCCCAGGATCAGTTTCTGCTAACTTCCATCTGTTTTTTTAGGCCAAGTGCTCGTGAAATGCGTGGGCCTTGATAAGCCAGTCAGACATGGCAGGAGCACAATAATGGTAGACAGCAAAAGGACATCAGTCCTTCTCACAAGGCAGCCATTCGATACATTAGAAAGAAGCAGTGACAAGTTAAATAGCAAAAACAGACCACCCAACCAAACAGCACACCAGGCATCATGCAGGATGAAAGTAAAGCATGGAGGTGAGACAGACGTGTACGACAGTCGATTCAAGAGGTATACCGGAATGTGTAAAATATGATAGCGCACGATTAAATTTCAAGACAGCTTGTCGCTGAACAAGGAATACACGCTAATTTATAACCAGACTGAGATCTCTTTCACACACACCTATCGTTTTACATTTTCTTACTTTAAGGCAGTGTATTATCTCTAACCCCACCCCAGCAAAGACTGAAAAAAGTCGACAACATTTTTTACATTTCTTTTTTTTGTTTCAGTACCTACTAACTTTAAAAAAAGGCTTGACTAATGTTCTCCTTTGTTTTGCAGCCAGCCTGCGGAGGAGCTTCCGGCTCAGTAGTAGACGTAGGAAGACACGCAGACCCACATGCGGGGGCCAGTGGAGCAAACACAATGATGCAGTTGAGGTGGCCACATATGAAGAGGTGGTCCCCTACCACAGGCCACCCTGGGCTTGGCCCCGGTTGGTGCTGCTGGTTGGTGAGTGTGTGATATCCAGGGGAGGATGTGTTGTTGGGAATGCTGTTCTTCGTGGGTGATGCCAGTGCTAAGCGTGGAATGGGTGGTGCTGTCAGTGAGCTTGGATTGATGACTGCCTCTGCTCCTCGTGAGGATTTCATTATCACTATCCTTGCAGTTAGCAATGACGTCACTGTGAGTGTTGATGTTGCTCAGGGCCTGTCCATCCAGTTTCCAGAATGACATATCTGGATTTGAACCCATTTATTCTGTCACTATGCAATGTGATCATCACAGAACTGTAACATGGGGTTGGATGTCCACCGCAGAGGTCTGTAGAAGTCCAAAACAAGCTGGCCACATCTTAATGTCCACCTTACTGGAAGCAAAGGAACATGGGTACTTATTTTTAGTTAGGGCAAGAGCTCAGCATGGCGTCCTGTCATCAGAATGTTATTTTGGGTTTTAGGCTGAAAGACGATTATTGCAACAGCGTGGAGCTGTCGGGGTTGAGCGATTTCGTTTACTTGAGGCTAGCTGAGGGAACCATTTCAGTTTCAGCACAAGAACTTGTACATAACATAAAATGTGCCACTTGTATGCAATTTTCTGATTCTTCGGCATTAGCCAGGGCTAGACATAGTCGGGCTGGCCTGGACTGTAGCCCAACACCCCAGGGCTACAGGGGCCCTGAAATTTATCAAAATGAAAAAATTCACTTATTTTACTATTTTGTAATTTATATTATTTTACTACTGCCATTTATTCTTTTTGAATCTGTCCCAAATTGGCAAGGTTCCTCTAAATTTAAATCGAGTCCACGAATTGTGTTCATACTGAAAAAAGTGCTGGACACTCATGACACCCCAATAAATGAAGTGTTTTGATTTGTTTAGATATGCCAGTCATACTTAGTTTTGTATGTTGACTGGTTTAAGCTTCTGTCAGTGGGAGGGCTATAAATCACAATGTTACTGAAGCAGCAGAGACAGCTGAAGTTTTGACAAGAGTGGTGGCGGCAGTTGGAAAATTTTTGCTAGAGCAGAGACAAATGAATATTAATTTATGTTTTAAATGTAGTTTTATGAGAACCTGTTACTTATTTTGCAGGCTTATGCACTTGTTCGTTCAGTCTTGCTCTTGTCTGTGACTGTTCACTGTTTACTGCCCCATGAGGAAATAACAGCCTAGTGGAATATACTCATTATTGCCTGTAAGATAATCAGTTCTATAGAAATGTACAATAAACATTTGCACGTTGGTGTTTTGGCTCATGCTATGACATAGAAAGTAGCTGAAATCAGTAAAACTTGCATGGATATTTGCTTTGCTTATAGTGACAGCTTTTTCATTTCAAGAAATGTATTACAGTTAACAGCCAATTCCAGCTTTCAAAAGTATTACACAATATCAGAAAATATCAGTTTTTCATAGCTTGTGGCATTATTTACACACACACAAAATGGATGCCTGATATACAGTACTGTACTTTTGTCTGCTTTTAAGGTTTGACACACTGCATAATTGCTCTGCTCAGGTATCTCTTGCTATTACTGTTCTGTGCTACAGTTGTTATTATCAATAACTTTAAGCTTTGACATAACATATTAATAGCTTTTTCTGCCCAGGAACCAGCTGTTCTTATGTTGTGGTAGTTATTCTTGCCTAGAAAATGTATGTACTAAATGCATACCTACTGTTAAGCTTGATATTTCATCGCACTGGTTTTGAGATTGCAGCAGCTGCGGCTTCATGTTATGGTGTCATTAGGGCCCCAACAATGATTCAAACCCAGGGCCCCCACCCCTCTAAGTCTGGCCCTGGCCTTAAATATAGAATATTTTTCTAGAGGGATCATTTCTTGTTATTTTCATGTAGGCCTTTTTGCTTCTCACTTTGAGGAGAGCTTCAGAAACTGCAGATAAATGTTTTCCAAGTTATATGAGCTATTTCATTGCAGCTATTTTGTTTCCGTGAACACTGTTGGATTGTTTAGTTTAACGTCTGCTGAAGGAATCACACCTGGTTGCATTGTCCAAGTTTTCAGTTCCCTCACTGGGATATGGTAAAGTGGGACTTGAGGTTGATATGTGGTGACATAAACACCTGATACGGCATCAAAAGATCTGCGTAATACATTTGCTTTTTAGATTACATGGATAACTTTTATTTTTGTATATAGACCAGTTATTGTCCAGAAAGGTTGTTTGTCTTCTTCGTGCTTTCACACTTGATACACAAGGAAATATCTGTTTTATGCCTTTGACTTTTTTTGTGGTTCTCATGTCCAGGCTTTCCTTGTGAAGAAGACTCTTAGTTAATGTAATTTCTAAGAGCCAGGCTCACACAGAGTTAAGGAAACATATGCATTTTTTCTCAAAATGTGGCAGCTAGCCATTATTTGGCTTGGCAGTTTGTCTCTCCATTAAATGGAAGCATGGTCTATGTTAATCAAAACCTATTTGCACACCATTTTTAATGTGTGCTGCTCAGTAACACATACGGTCATCCTTCAAAAACACTGAATTTTTAGACACAGTGAGATTGTCCTCAATTCAGTTTGGGCTGAACCCAGATTTGAATTCATACATATTGCTGGGCTGTGACAGACTGGGACATGTCTGGTTCCACTGGATTGCGAGCACTCGAAATAGCCATTTTCTCTATTTAGACGTAAGTTAAAAGCACGGAGTACAATGGTAGACACTTTGCTATAAGATATCTGATCGTCACCCTGACACGAGTTTCTAATCTTGCTTTTTCTTTACCTTTGAAATATTTAAATGGTAGTTGTTAGTTATTATTATTAATTCATATCAATGTGCTTCCTTTGTCCAAGGTGATTTAGGGTGTTGGTCATAAAAAGTGCCCACATAGGTGTATACACCCAATCAGTTTTAACTCTTTTAACAACATACAGAGCAGTACTTTTTAAAATCAAAGGCTAACAGTTCTTGGTTTCTGGTGAAATACTAAAATGAAAACTATTTGGAAGAATGTTCATTCATATTTCTATTATCTGTCTTGCTTGAAATTAAGTCCACATTTGTTAGTACGTTTTATATGGGGACAGAAAATTAAACCAGACCAATTACAGATGTGACCACTGAGGAGCATGTAATTTTATGTTTTGGAAAAAAATTTTGGGGATAGTAATACAGGAAAATCTTGTTGGTGACATGAAAGCTGTGCTGCATTTGCCAAAACAGGTCCAGAGTGAGAATGGAGATCCTGAATGGAGTTCCTGAATGGTGTTCATATTGATTCTTGGTGCTTTCACAGCTGCCATTCAGCCTCTGGTCAATAAAATTGCCTCTCATTAGGAGGGTAACTCCTAAAAGGGAATTAAGCTGATATGGTGGGGTGGGGTTAGCTCTCTGAGGAATGAAACAGGGCAACTTCTGTTTTCTCAGACCTTCTCTTCTCGAACTCTGTTTCCTCTCCTCACCAGCAGTGGGACCTGCAACTAATGTTGATTTTGCTGTGAAAAGAAATATATGATAAGCTGAACTCATTTCACACACAATTTGAACAGCCAAGCATCTCAGGAATCCCACTTGGTTCCAGTTTATAAAAACAGCAGGTCCATGTCTACATTACAGGAAGGATTTCTGGTTTCCGCTCTACAATGTCTAGCTGAGCTCAGTTTCATGTTCTGATGATGCTGTGATGTACAGCTCTTAATAGGATGACAGAGCTGTGCGAAGGTCAAGGGTCAAGGATCAGGAGTTACACTTTTAAATAGACACAACTCTGCACTCGTAAACTGTAGTGAGTGTAGCACGACCGGCTGATTCGTGGAAGTTGTTTTCTTCATGGCTACATGTTTGCCCTTTAACTCCTTAAACAGACAGAAGGTTGTAAACTTGTGTCCCAGGGACCAGCCTTTGATCTAAGTCCTTCACCTTAGTTTCTTCTGCAGAAACATCCAGCTGTGTAAACAAGGTGATCTTAAGCAACATCCATTCAACAATAATAATGATGTTGAAACCTGTCATAAAAGATTGGGTCCAGGGTTCTATGAAGGGTGTCATGTACTGCTATTATGGTTGATTTATATCTCACTAGGGTCCTTCTTCCTTGTTCTGTAGGACCTTCGGGGGTTGGCATCAATGAGCTGAAGAAGAAGCTGGTGCTCTCTGATCCCCAGCGATATGATGTGACCGTACCCCGTAAGTGCACAGTTTGGACTCTTTGGGCCAAACAAGATGGCTGGTTCCAAAACTGAAAAGACAGCTCATCACAGTAAACCAAACATTTGACATGTGCAAAATTTGCAAATGGAGACAAAAAGCCTAATGGTTACTTCATAATTTACATTTATTTATTGGGTAGATGTCTTTAACCTAAGTGGTACACAACTCAGTGTAAACAGAAGTGCATCAAGAACAGATGAAGAGCTTTAGACACACAGAATTATCAAAGCACAGCTAGTTTGTCTGGTTCACATCACTTGGCTGCCTGTAGGATAGGATAAAACTTTTCCTCCCTACAGAGAAATTTACAAAGAATTTTATATATAGAAGTGACATGCAAATAACAAATACATAGATCATTGAAGCAAATGGTTTTGGTCTCATTTATGTAGCTGTCAGGAGATTAAGAAAGAAATGGGTCTTAAAGAGATGGGGACTGAGAACTTTCTTGAATCCTGGGACTGGTTCATCAGTTATACTAACCAGCTCTAGCCTCTGGATAATACCAAATGGCATTAAGTGTAAGTGCACACTTGTCTAAGCCAATGTGTGGTGACCAGTGAGGGGTTACTGTTGATGCTTAACAATAAACAGCATCCATCTGTCCTTATGTCATTGAAGAATCCCATTCATCCATTCACTGGCTAATGTAACAGGCTACTAGGCGCTTATGGTTCTGGGTAGTAGTCATCCTGTCTCTGGCTATTATGGTAAACTATTACTTCCATTCTCCCTAGTAAACTGTCATTCTGTCCCTGGCCATTTCAATGGGCCACGAGTACTGGACAAACATGGGTGTTTTCCCAGCCAATCCAACAGTGAGACTGGGACCAGGCCATTTGTTTTTTTCTGTTTGGAGAGATTCCAGTTCACTGCCTCATTGTCTGGCAGCGTACACATTTCCCCTTCCCCATCACGAGGACCAAATGACAGCCTGCCTCATTGGTGTACTGGTTCGAGACACTTAAAGAAGACTGCCAATGCAGCCACTGCTACCACAGTGAGGAATAAGATTTTAACTTGGCAGACAGTGAGCACAATATTTTAGAATACATTTATCCTCATGATTTACACATTCCAGTGGAACTAACAACAGCCGAGTGACACACGTGGGTGCCACTTGGTGTTGTGCAGATGTCTCTGACCAGGGTAGTGGAGTACATGTGTGAATGACGCTTGGAATGTCACTACATCGAAATACCATTGACACCATCCTCCTTAATGATTGCTAATGGCTCACAAATGTAGCATGTTATGTGTAACTCTGCCAGAGGGTATGTCTTGTCTGAAGGCCTTGAGTGATGATGGTAACTAAGATGAAAGACAACAAAAATCAATAAAAAATTAACTTGTTATTGTTACAGCTTCAAAGACACTTGCATTCTGTATTCTTTTACCTCAGGTCAAATTTCTTTGTGGCATTTTGCTGTCATGACAAAGTGTGTGAAGAATGAAAAGACAGGAATCACAGTAAGCACTGAGCTGACAACTGGTTGGCCGGAATCCCCACAATAGTGGCCAGTAAGAAAGTTTGTTTGACCCTGTGTCCTGCCATCTCTATTCAACAGACACAACCAGACCAAAGAAGGCCCATGAGAGTGATGGTGTGGAGTATACTTTCATCCCAAAGTACCTATTTCTCACCGAGCTTGTTAACAACAAGTAAGTTGCACCATTTAGCATGGTAAATCACTTTTCGGCACTGCATGGCAAAGTCCGGTGAAATGGGGGGCTGAAGGGCCAGGTGATTACCAATTTACTGCTGCAGGGCACCTCGTCCATTTCCTGTGTAAATGTTTCCTGTCTAAAGTTTTCCTGTTCCAATTCCTGTCTAAAGTGCATTTTGAGGTTTAAAGGAATGCATTGGTTGCTGTTCTTGAGAAAGCTGGTTCAGTATTTAGAAGTGGCATGATTAAGGAGTCCAGTGCTTCATGCATCATGTAACATGGTGAGCAGCAATGGCATCATTAGCTGCAGTGAATGTCAAGTAGAAGCAATTGGTGAGGCAAAGCCCCACCATAGCCCTATAAATAGTAAAAAAAAGTGCAGTAATAATCTTTTAATGTCTATCCATCTCTCTGTCCTTTATCAGTCCACATTCTTGGCTTATGCAGGGTAATGGCAGTCTGGGGTCTACTCAGGAAGCAGAGAACATGTGGCAAGATACCCCATGGATGGGATGCTGCTAAATCACATGGCAAACACATACCTTCATTCTCTCACCCATAAATACAATAAGGGCAATGTGTCACCCTCATTCCATAATGTGAGAGAAGAATATTCCATTACTTTTGGACAAAAACTACACTTGTAAAGGAAACTTTACATTTCAGATCTTTAAATACTTATAGTAACAAGTTTTGGCAGATTGAAATGTAACACAAAAATAAATAATAATAAATAAAGAAAGTCTCTGGAACCTTGATGTAGGGAGGTAGAAGTCCCCCAGCAGTCAAGAGCACCATTTGAATTCTACTTGGAAAAGCTGTTGATGGTTTCTGATATGCTCAGTTTATTACACACATCTCCAATCCTAATGGATATATCATCAGGGATTTAACCTGGGGCATTCTGGTGTTTCAGGTCTTTCACCAACATAGACCCACACCCAGGAAATCCAACTAAGTGTTGGTCAAATCCCAGCCTCTGTTCAGCTAGCACTGTATTGATCCCACTGCTCATGTCTCCTGATTCACAGCTCTCTACATGTCCACTATGCAATGTTAGTAAAACCTCTCATTTTCAGTTTCGTTGCAATTTATTTGTATAGAATGTACTTCCCACACAGTGACAGAAAGAAAAAAGATCAAGAGACATTATAGGAATAGGTATAAAAAATATAAAATCATATCACAGGCCTCCTTCTCTGGCTACTGGTCATACCAAACATATTATAGGCCCAATATAAAGATTTCCTGCAAAGCGTCAACAGTCTACTTCAAAGGTCATACAGCTTCCCTTACAACCTTTAAACTGGCACTGTTCCAGCAGCTCATAATGTTGCAGCTTGTTCCTTTCATTAGCCTCCTCCATGCGTTCTTCTCATGGGACTGTTAGCTCCAGCAAGACATCTTGACTGAAAAATTCAGATGGCAGCATAGTGTCTGGTGTAGCAATGACTCTTTGATGGTGGCTGGAAATTTCAAGTTCTGAATTGGCCATTAACTGTCACTCTTGGCAGTCAGTGGCATCACTCGAAGCTCAGAATTGGTTCTGGGAGTTGTCTCTCTTCTTTTACGTTGCCTGACTAATTCTATGGCCAGCCATACTGCCTGGTGGGTCCTACTGTGAGCCCTCAGCTAATGGTCTGGTACAACTGCTGAGGATGTGCTCCAATAATGCTCTCTTTGGACATAGAGAACATGATCAGCAGTTAACTTTTCCCCTGCTGAACAGATATGATGTAGCTGGAAAGCATCATAAACTGCCTGGATCAACAACTTTATACTCTAAGGTTCTGTTCACCAGAGCTCTTTGAAAGGGAGTTTTACAGTGCTTGTTCCAACAGTGTCTTGTCCTTGTAACATTATGATTTGTATTTTCCATCCTAGTCATTTGTCCTTCCTCAGTTGCACGGTGCATCTCCTCCTGAATCAGCTTGTGCTTTTCCTTTCCATGGGCCTGTCCTCACTTCACTGTTAGCTCTTGCAAACTTCGGCGCAACTAAGTTCCTGTACTGCAGCACTTCTTTCCCTGAGTTACCCTAAATTCCTACTCTAGGTTCCTGAATAACACATATATTATATATACACACAGATGTGGCCGAAATTGTTGGAACCCTTCCATTTTTAAAAAAAAAAAAAAAGCTCATAAAATTCTCTGAACTTGGCTTTTGTTCTCCACCTCTCTCTGTGGTACCTCTCATTTAGACTTGGGATATCAAAACCATATTCCTTACAGATGTTCTTGTATATGATCCTTGCCACTTGGTTGTGACTCTCGGTATATGCCCTGCCTGCATCTTGCAACCTGCTACTAGGAGCTGGATTATCTCAGGAGCTTCTCTGCACAGCTTGTACCTGGGGCCTGATATGATATACCTCTATTTCAATTGACCTGGTACTGAGTGCTTGTTCTTGTGTTGCCACGATTAGTACCTCTGTACTGTCCTTCAATCCTGCCTTTTTCAGTCATCAGTAGAATTACGTCATGTCGGCCACCTCTGCTATCTGTTGGTAGTACATTCCATGGACGGGCTTATCCTGCCATGGCACCTCATGTGCTTCCCTGCTATCCACGTCCTTTGTCTGTTTCAGACATTCCCCTAGCAGCTCATCTTTAGGCGAGTTTGCTTGGATGTACTCAAGGATGTTCTGTATCTCAATCAGGAAAATAGCCGTCATACTTTCCAGGCCCCTTTCGCCTTTTATCCAGCAGATGTACAATCTGTGGTTGTTGGAGTTTGGACAGAAGGCTGTATTGTAAGGAGTTTTTGTGTCTTTATGTTTGTAGTTTACATTTCCTCTCTTGGCTAACTTACTATGGCAGCTGGGTATCTGAGGACTGGCATGGCATATGTGTTGATGGCTCTGATCTTGTTCTTTCCATTCAGCTGGCTCTTTAGGACCTGTCTTATTCTAATAAATATATAATATATACAGCAATTCCTCCATTATATCCCTCCAGTATACATCATCAAACTTTATTACCCTTATGTGATTTGCGTGTGCAGTGCCGTGTGTGTGCGTGTGTGAGTAGAGTGAGAAAATGCATCAGCACTAGCAGATATCGTGTGTTTGTTTGTTCGCGTGTGTGTAGAGTGTGTATGGGGTGAGTGAATGGACGTGCAGACAGGAATAACAAAATGTTTTTCAGCAAAGGCTCCTGTGTCTGCAAAAGTGCGTGCGTGTGTGAAACAAGAAAATCTGCGAGCATCATATATGCAAGCTTTACATGTGACACTACAACACCTGCTTCTCCAAGCCTTGTCAGACACCGAATTTTAAATTTTAAAAGTAGCCTTTTACAAGTTTAATAATGTTGACTACACAAAAACTTGACAAGTAAGAAGTACCTGGGCGGTGATTTTGAAGTCTGTGGCATGACAAATGAAGCATAAAGAACAAACAAACGGACAGACAGGTTTATAGACAGAGATATTGTTCATAAAGCAAGATGTGGTTTCTGCAGTGTGACCTTGATTCCCTTCTCTTTGTCTGCTAGCTTTATTGAGTTTCAATCTGAAACATCACCATGTTTAAAACATTACATTGGTTTTGCAAGGAAAACATGAACATGGTGGAAATCACTTACAACTGTAAAAATGTCTGCTTCAGGACTCAGAGTGAAACTGTAAGAAAAATGACTGTGCAGCAGTTCCTCAGTGTCCGAACTCTCTATATCCACATTTGCAATGCAATAACAGCTCTTGAAAATGAATACCTATATATCGGTGTGCAAATGGAAACTTTTGCTATAATGAATTTTTATCCAAAATGTAACAATAAGAAAAAATCAAAAAGCAAATAAAAATCTAAATAAATGTAAAAAAAACCTGCAAATAATGTAGTACCATATAGTAGTAACTAGTAGTAAATACTGTAATAAAATAATACTCAGTGTATTGTGATAAACTCTAATATGTACTGTTACAAATCTGTCAGAAACCAGGAGCAGGCATGGTTGTTTTCCAGCATTTTCTGCTTGTTTCTCTTTGTCTGGACATGTTTGTGCCGCATCACCACATTTATTGCACATAATTTTTTTTAAAAAAACATACCTATTTATTTATCTCCTGTGTCTAATGCAGTGGGGGGGCAGTCACTAACTAATGTCCTGTACAATGACATCATTAAACATTTTCAAGTTAGGTAACCAATGTTTAGACTGCTTTATCATGGTGAAGTCATGACTGATAGTTATATAGGTGTTTTCAGATCAGCTGGGAGCACATTATTTATTTATTTTTCCCCATTTAATAGGCACTCGGTATCCCACAAGTTTTCAGGGATGAATTAGGTTTGCATACTGAGGAATTGCTGTATCTGTCCTACTGTGCTTTAGCTCTGTGGCAGAATGTACATAGAAATTTTTTCACTGAGTAAATCTGAGTGGAAGAGCTGAGATGAACATTCAGGATCAAACTCTTTCAGAATATATATCTTTGAATCATCAATGGGGCAGAGACATTATTAATCCTCCTACATTTCGTGATACTAATAACCACGGAACTGCACTTTAATCAGTGTTGTGTTTATGATGCTCCATTTATGGTTTTTTCATTTTAAAGGTGTAAATACCATTGTACAGAATGTATCTATAATGGCTGCTCTCGTGTAGGTTTGTTGAATATGGTGAATATGGTGGGCACTTCTATGGGACAAGCCTGGCAGCAGTGCGCTCAGTCCTGGCCAGGAACAAAGTGTGTTTACTGGATGTTCAGCCACAGGTGAGTTTTCAGGTCTGATAGTTTGAGAGGTAGTCAGCAGTGTTTTGCTCTCCTTCCGTTCAAACTGTTCAGATGCTTCAGTCCGATTTACAAAGCTTACAGTTTCTTGCCCCATAAATTTTATTACAAATGTTTTTAAGTTAAGATACCCCACAGTACCAGAGCTTTTCATGACAATGAATAACAATTAAAAAGATGCTGCAATAAACTAAATGGGGAGACAGAACTCACTTGTCCTGGAAAAGTGGCCCAAAAGTCACTCCTCCTGGTTTTGGGTCTTTAAATTCAAACACTGAAATTTTATCAATTTTTTCTGCATTTGATTTTTCTGTAAACACACATGCACTGGCTGTCACTGCCCCTCAGAGGATAATGATTAGTTGCTACCATAAGGCTGGTTGCACAGTGGGTATTCTGAAGCCTGATAGGGAACACCTTCAAGATTCAACTGAGAAATGATTCAACATAATTTAATACTAACATGTGTCTGTGAATACATAACACTGTGTCACTGAGTGCGTAGGTTTGCTTACTGATGTATGCTAACTGCAAAAATTGGACAACAGTTAGGCTCCACCAGGTCAGAGTCCAAGGATGCTTTTAAGATGTTCAGTCATGGAGGGTAAAAGACTAAACTGATTGCTTCTCATATATGTACATATCCTGGTAATTACCTGATCAAATGAATCTGTTCTCTAATCCTGCAGACAGTCATACACCTGCGGACCCCAGAGTTCAAGCCCTTTGTGGTGTATGTGAAACCCCCTCCTCTGGAGCATTTGAGGACAACCAGGCGGAAAGCCAAGCTACAGTCCTGGCGAGATGAGATGGGACAGATGAAGACGTTCTTGGTAACTTGAAACAGGAGATAAGTTCGTGAGGATCAGTACATGTGGTTCTTAATAATCTTAATAACCTATTTTTCAAATGAAGTGTACAATATTACACAAATACACAAAAAGGAAAGTGGCCGGATTCATTAGTCCAACATAATGTGAAACACTTCAGAGTTTGTCATTTCACCTAAGTGACTTTAATTTTAACAATATCCTGCACTAGCAGCACCAAGGTTTGAATTGCACCTCTTGCTGTACTACAGTTGATAAAAGAAGTTACCCTGGATTAATATACATTACTGTGCAAAAGTCTTAGGCATGCAACTTCAATGTCTGTTGAGAAGTACAGCTAGATTCTTATCTACCATCAGGGAGGTTTCTCATTGGTCCCAAATTCATTCTGCAGCCTGAGAATGACCTCAAACACCCAATCTCAGTCATACAGAACTATCTTCAGCAACAGATGGTATGGTCCCCACAGAGCCCTCATCTCAACATGATCAAGTCAGTCTGGGAGGACATGCAGAGACAGTCAAAGTCTGCAGAAGAACTGTGGCCAGTTCCTCAAAATGATTGGAAGAACCTACCAACCTCTACCTTAAACTGCATGCAAGTTTGCATAAGAGAACTGATGCTGTTTTAAAGACAAAGGGTGGTCGCACCAAATATCGATTTGATTGAGGTTTTTTGTCTGCTGCACTTTTTAGAAGGTTTATTCATTAATAAGTATTCATGGCATTATTTTTGAAACCATCTTCGGTTTATAGCACTTTTCCCACAGGTGCCCAAGACTTTTGCACAGTACAGTAGTAATAATTACCCAGCTATACAAATGTGTGGACCAGTGTAGGTAATTTAAACATTGCAATTTGCTTTGGAGAAAACAGTATTTTTTCTACTTAGCTCATGCCGGACCCTTCCTGGGACTAAGTGTCAGATTAGGTTAGATTTTGAAGTAAACGTGTGGGGGTTACTCAGTGGTAGGAGCTGCAGGAATTCAAATCAAAGGACCCAGGTTTCAATTCCACCTCCTGCTGTAGTAACCTTGCTCTAAAAACTCAAGCTGTGTGAATCAGTGTAAGTTGTTTTGAGCCAAAGCATCAGCTTTATGAATATATGAAAGTATATATAGATTCAGTATGCTCTAGTATCATATGTGACAATGCATGCATATGTATTAGAATTTAAACAGTCCTATAGTCCTAAATGTTGTGATTCATAGAAGAATGAGTTGACCCAAAACACATGCAACATTCCCTCAGTGTTGTAATGCTGTAGTAAAGCCAGGTCACTACTGCAATATATAAAGAACTTTCAGCATAAGCTAAACGTGGACCTGTGACACAACAATTTTTAATGTTTAGAAAGGGGACAACTGGACAACTCAGTCATGACATCAGTTCAGTTGACTTCATTTTATTTGTACAGGGCTATCCTCTGAAGCAGTGACACAGAGTGCTGAACAAAGTTCCAGTGAGCGAAAGAAAGCAGCAGGTTTAGTTTATTATACCATTAGCCAGCTGGCAGCTAAGGAGAGGGAGCCAAAAATCTCACAACTATAGAGAGAAAGATAACAATAAACCTCTGGGGCACAAATACCAGAGGCTGCCCACCCCTCCTGGGTATTTTAATGTGGGGACAAAGAACTTGTATGTGGAAATCAGCCTGAATATACAATGTCTAATAAAAAAATCTAATCGTAAAAAATCATTATAATTTCAATTCAGAGTTTGTATTTTAAGGTACTACAGGAGTAGTGGGGAGGGTCCTTCAGTTGCTAGGTGACACCTCATGATAATTGTCCTCGAGAATTTGTTCCTTTTTACACTTTTGCTGAATTATTGGTTAAATGGTTAAAAGAGAGGTTAAATCAGCACAAAAGAAGCCCTTATTTTAGAATCATAGCCTGTAAATCCTGTATTTAAAGGAGTCATGATCCTGAGTTCTTCCATCTGTAAGAAAAAAGGCCTGTTTGGTCTGTTGTGTCTGACACTGACTGCATTTCTCCAGAATGCAAATGTCTGGCCTGTTTAACTAATAAAATGACTCTTCCTCTTTGTGTATTGTTAAAACAGACCTGTCTCAATTCTTTTAACCTCAGTATTCATGTCACTTGTGTAATGGTGATGTCATTGTTTGAACGTTTTTTTTAATTCTTGCATAACTGTATAAAATAATAGTCACAATGAAAAGACTATGCCTGTATAACATCAGTATTATTATTTTCTTTAATTTCTCCCCGAGTCATAGCTTATACTGACCAATCATGTTTTTTCCCCCATAAGTTAAAGATATAATTGGTAAATTGCTTTAGGTTTCTTTTCTTTGGAGTGTAGAAAGTGTAATTCAGACTTCAGTGAAATGTTTATTATACTTTTTTGTAAAAAGTAAAAGCTTCATGAGCAAAAGGTGATGCAAGAAGCATCACTGGTAGCTCACAGTGCCCAGCCTGTCAGCTTGGATGTGGGTTCAAATCCAGCTCAGCTGGTGTGGAATTAACATGTTCTCCCCATGTTCATGACAATTGGCTCTGGTTCCCTTTCACAGTCCAAAGACAGGTGTTTCAGATGAATTGCTGGCTCTGTGCTGCCGTTTATGTGAGTGAATGAGTGTGTGGAACTGTGCGGTGAGGGACTGGCATCATGTCCAGGGAGTACCCTGACTCTCACCTTATGCTTCAGATTACTGAGCCCCTTCACTGGACACAAAGTTACTGATAATAGATGAATTAATAAAAGCGTAATTCAAACTACCTTTTAAAGCAATGAGCCCTAGTTAAACATAAAAGCAAACCCATGGTGTGTTTTCCCGGAAAATCCAAAGTAGAGCGATTCCTTCCAGCTAGAAAGTCATATTGATTGGTTTTTATTACAGCATTTTTTAGCAAAAGCCAGTCAAAATAATAAAAGGAAGGGACACCCTCCTGAACCAGACCTGTTCATTTCTAAGACAGGTGGACTTTATTTGAACCAATAAAAATGTAACTCCCATCAAGGGCTTGATAGTTTGTGTGGCAGCCAAACCTCCCACAATTCTCCATGAGGCCCAGAGCACTGATAAGGGCTTCCACTGGGAGACGTGACCTCTGGGGGATCACTGCTGATCTTGAAGACCAAACGCACTGACTGGAGAATAGGGAGGATGGGAGGCAGGAAGGCAGAGCCAGGATGTGTATGAAGTGGCAGATGGCTGAACACATAAAAATAGCATAACGCCTAGATCGATGGCCACGTCTTTGGCCAAGAAAACATTATTCCTGCCCAAAGACTGAGAACCAGACATGCTGTAAAACAAAACCTTAGGGTGTGAAGGAACAGGATTATCTTTCTATGTGTTTCAGACTTTTTGTTTCTGGGTTATATTTTGTTCTGAAGGAAGTAAAACAATGAATCAAAGCCTGCATTGTGGAAGCTATGTACATGTCTGCTCCTACTTTATTATTTACTAAAGGATTCACAAATCATGTCTTCTTGGACAGGAGGAAGACTTTCAGGAGATGGTTGAGTCTGCTAAGGCGATGGAAGCTATGTATGGCTACCTTTTCGATAAGGTGATTGTGAATGATGACCTCGCAGAGTCCTTCCTCGAGTTGCAGGCCACACTGAGGAAGTTGGAGACGGAGGAACAATGGATTCCCGCTGCTTGGATGATTTCCAGAAACATTCAGTGACTTACAAGAGCAAGGGACATACTACTGAAAGTCTGACCCTTCACAAATTACACCCTTACGTCCATAGGATTCTCTATAGAGATTATGTTTAATTTTTGAAATTTACTTCTCATTGCACTTTCAGTTTTCCTTCCAAGTGCTTGCTAAAGCCTCATCTCCCAAATTCAGTCCAATATAGTGATTATATTTGAGTGTATACAGACAGCAAATAGCAGCCCTTCCATCCAAAACTGCTCCATGCAAGTGCCAAAAATGGACTGTGTTGGTCTAGACCTATACTTAGACTGCCACTTTCACGTATGGAAACTGAAGGGATTTTCTGCTTAGGGCCTTATAAGGACCCTTACTGCTGAGAAAATGGGAACCAGATTGAGTAAGGGTCTCTTCTCAAATCCTGGTGTGAGATCCTTGGTTGAATACATGTCGTGTCAAACTTAATTTGCAGCAGCACACACAGAAGGGCATACATTTCAGTTTAATTTAGGACCTATATCATGCCATGCTTTTCCGTTGTTTGCCACTCCTGTTCCTTTTGCTTTGAAGATACTTTCCTGGAATACTGCAGACTGCCAGGACATTTGCTGGCCTCCCTCTTGATTTCCCAAATGTGCTTTGCTCGCAAGGCCTCCCTTAATCTCCATGCAGTATCTCATGATCTCTTGTTAAGTGTTCCTTGCTTCACTCAGGAGCTATTTTAGAACATACTCCGTCCTTCTGAAGGTGCCCGCCACAGCAGGTTGCCATTAGTGCTACCAGATTTTGCCTTGGTTATGTCGTCCTCAGTTGTGTTCAATCATGTTGGACTTCACTTGCAGTTGTTCACATAAAACAGGTCTAAAACAAGAGGCCTAACAGAAGCATCTAAGAACTTCAAGATTTACACCCAAAATAAATTATATAAAATAAATAGCTAACAAGATTTATGTTATCATATAAAAAATGGAATTATGTGTTATTTTGAGAATGATCTTGCCGAGGGTCTGGAACACACCAAGTATGTGTTTGTGTGAGTAATTTGACAAGCCATGGCTGTGTATTTAAAAGTATGGTAATGCTTATTTGTATGTACCCATGTGTGCAAGTTTGTGTGTGTGTATGTGTGTGTGTGTGTGTGTGTGTGTGTGTGTGTGTGTGTGTGTCACAGACCAAAATAGCATTAAGCTAGAGGCCAACAGACCAATTTCCAGACACATAACCCACAGAGAGTTAGAACCCCCCTGCAGCCAAATTGATAAGCAACTTCTGCCTCCATAAGTGAGTTGAGCAGGGAGATCTGAGTCCTGGTGAAAGAGGGAGGACAAGGTCATAGTGTGATTTCTGTCACCTCCCTCCATGCCTGTGACAGCTGAAAACGTGTGGGTTTTCTCCTGTGTCTGCTCGGAGATTCTCTGGAGGTAAAAGTGTGCGGGCAGTTTGTTCATCTACTCGCCAGGGGAGATGTGCAGGAGGTTGGTATTGATCTCAGCCTCAAGTGAGAGTATGGGTATGAACTGAGAAACAATTGCATCCAACAAAGGACCATGACATCTGAGTTGTGCTGAGAAAGGTTTTTGACTCAAAGGAGAAGTACCGGTGAAAATCTACAGTGTTTTAGATGCTCCTGTGTTGCTGTGACATGGTGAGCTCTGCTCAGCATCCCGGTACACAGATTGAGTTCTCTGGTGGACGAATGGGTGCCAAAATAGAGTTCCCTTGAAAAAGTAAAATAGCTAAAACCATGAACAGATATGTCAGTTAATGATCAAGCCACGTGGACCAGCCTTTGACTGAGGGAGAAGGACATAGATCTTATTTTTCCATCTTTTCCCTTGGACTAATGTCAAACAGAATGGTTTAGAAAAGTATGCCCTGTAGTTATGAAGTAAATCAGGGTAGTCATAGTTCATAAAAACGATTGGACCTTTTCCCCTCAACGTGAATTGGTAATCATTAAACTATGAAGTATTTGAACTGAAGAATTAATGGTTTTACATTTTACATTTGTCTTTTGCATCAGGAAGATCTACTTTGTTCTGCTGGATTTGACTTTCAAAGACAGATCTGGTTTAACCATTTGACGTGTTTAAAATTTTAATGACGGAAGATCTTGGCTGGCTGGAGTTCACTGGCCTGTTGTGGAAGTAAAGAAGGTTAGCAGAGCACGAACAGTGTGTGTCTGAAGGTGAGATTTAAAATGTAGTATGTGGCACTTAGTTTGTTCGTGTGTCACTTTTGATTCTTTATGCAACCTGCTTATTCATTTCAGCAACATTGACTTTAATGCTATGATCTTAGCTCGACACTAATGTGCTGAGCCAAATCTCCTGACCTAATTCAAAAGCTTTGTCAGTAATTTTTTCTTTAGAATTTATTTGAAGCAAAATTTATGACATTACCCAATGCTACAAACTGTCATAAATGTATGTGGTGATGGATGGATTAAGGTGGTTGTGAGAATGAAGCTATTTTAAGCACCACTGTCTTTCCTACCCTGTCGAAAACAGCTGGATTGAATGCTGAGTGTCCACTTGTTTCCACCTGTGTGGTGTACAGCAGCTCAGCTGCCCAGTAGCCGCTTCTTTGCCACCCATTGAGTGGCTTCTTCCCTGCTACGTAGCAGACAGCTAACTTGTGCATTAAGTTGTCGTTTTCTTTCCTGCTATAAAGCGAACAGCTAACTCGTGTTGTTGAGAACCTGTTTCTTTTCCAATCTGTAGCAAGCAACTAACTTGGGTACTGAGCTGCTGTTTCCTCGCCGCTTTTAGCAAATCACAAACTCGTGTGCTGACTAGTAATTTATTTCCCACTTTGTTGAGAACAGCTAACTTGTTCAACAGGTGATGAGTACAGTTTCCGGGTTATGAACGTCCGACTTACGGACAACTTGCACTTGCGAACAGACTGCCATAAAGTGCATTATATTAAAAACTCAAGTTAAATACAGTGGTTTGTAATAATGAACGCATGCACTACTTTGTGATGCTCATGAAAACATTCGGGCTTCAGTGGTTCATCCGTTTGAGCCTGCCAGTTTGAATCGGATCACAGTGCCATTAACATTGTGTTGTGTGTAACTTTATATTTGGTTTATAATTTTCTCTTAGCATTTACCTTGTAACAAGCTTCCAAAGTGTAAATCCGATGAAAATGCTAGTGATGCATCAAAGAAAAGGAGAACGATCATGATTGAAAGTAAAGTGGAAATAATAAAGCGATCGGAAAGAGACGCTACACCGTTGTTTATTGGAAACGGTACGATCGCAACAATTTTACAGGATAAAGTGAGAATAATGGAGCATGTAAAAGGCTCTGCTCCAATGAAAGCTACAATCATTACTAAGCAGCTTTTATTATTACTGTATTATTATTATTACTGTATTATTGTGTTTAGGATGTTTTAGTGTGTTTGGAAGTCTTTCTTACGTCTTTTATATGGATAGAAAGGTAAAAAATATACTCTATACTAAGACAAACATTTACTGACTTACTGACACTAAATACGAACCATACGTACCTGTTCCGACTTGCATACAAATTCGACTTAAAGAGAGACTTGGGAACGGATCTCGTGCGTAATCCGGGGACGGGCTGTAACTCGCTCTGCATCAAACTGAGATTTGCACAAAGGAGCCGTTTCTATCCGACTGTGTAGCGAACATTGAACGCGTGCATTGAGTAGCCGCATCTTCCCTGTTCTTGAGCCGACAGCTGACTTGTGTTGAGGAGCTGTTTTTGCATTTTATAGCAAAGAGCAAACAGCTAGTTAGTAGCCATTTGAGCCATTTAACAGACAACTAAGTTGTGTGATGAGTACATGCTTCTTTCTGTAGTGAACAGCTAACCGGTGTCTTCAATATATCTTTCCAACCCGCTTTGTTGTGAAAAGCTGACTCCTGTATTGAGTACATTTTAGCATTTACCTTTCAGCATCTAAAACAATGTTGTATGAAACAGTATAGTCTGTCTTGGCTGTAACTACTGGCATTATTTTTACATGTAGAATGCCCAGGAAGAGTGGGCAGCGGCTGGCACATGGACTCTCAGATGTTTAGTCTACTTCCTTACCTTTTCTAGTTTTTTCTTCTCCTCCCTCCACTTGCTTGCTGGCTTATACCGTTATGCCTTCTTATCATATACATTTCCTCTGGTGATTAGATGTGTAACTAATATTTTATGTACTTTATATCTGTCATAGCTTTTCTGTTTTCTGTTTTTGCACTCAGGGTCTGTGCACTACATAAAAAATAAAATAAAATGAGAAGAAGTTTCTTTCCCATTCTGCGGTCAACAGCTAATTTGTGACCTTCTAGTCCATCACCATTGCATGGCCACCTGTTTGCCCCTCTAAATCATAGAGCATTCATCACCAGAGGTATGGAAAGTAGAACAAACGTTAAGTCGTGGTGTCTACATTGCTACCTGCGTGTCCTTTACTGCTTCTTGTTTGATGGGTCAAAAGTGATTTTTAAACATTTAAAAAGTAAATTATTTCCTCTTCTATACATATTATTAGGAATACTATCTCGGGATTATTTCCAGAAATTTGAGTAATAGGTTGTGCACATCATGTTACGGATAGTGAAGTGGTCATTTTAAAAGGAGGTACTCAGCAAGACTACCTTACAACAAAGTTTACCACATTAAGGTTTTACGGGGAGGCATTGGCATGTCTTTGCACGGAGATAATCAAACACTGAAATAAGCTTTCTTTGTTCAAGTTCCTATCTGTGTGGATATTTTGGTTACAGAACATAAAAGACACCTAAACTCAGATATCCTGGGACCTACAACCCTGCACCTGTGTTTTCTTGGAATTAAACTTTGCTGTGAAACTCTCTGCACCAGTTTTCACATCCCACCTGGGTCACTTAATGTTTCATTTTAAATTGTAAGGAATGAAAACAATTGTTTACCATGTTTTACTTCTGATTTCTTTGCTTTGACAACTACATTTTTAGCAAGAATTCAGTAGGGAAGTACACGAAGCATCATCATGCAACTAATGAAATCCTATGAAGTCAAGTTCTATCTATCTATCTATCTATCTATCTATCTATCTATCTATCTATCATACTGCAAAACTGTGTGTTTTTTCTCATGCAATGTACACTCAACCCACACATGAAATTTTAACATATGTGAAAATAGTTTACCTTTGGGTCACATAACAATCCTTTTGGCTCAACACAGCGGACTTTTGTCTATTAAATCTTTTTAGCAAATGTATAAACTGATACTTGCAAGTTTGGATAGAAACAGTTCTGACCTGCACACCTATATTGCTATTACTAACTATAATTGTTACATGTCTTTGTGCTTCTTGTGTCTATATTTGCTGTCTCGTAAATACACACTTAAGCAGCTTGTCAAGAGTGGTGCTGCACTAAACAAAATGGAATTTCACTTCGCCCGAAGTACCTCAGTAAATTTACCTGTAGAAAATTCTCTTCAACTGTTTAAATAAGTGTATGTGATTTATTTTTAAGGGTATTAAATGTGCTATTATATGTGAGGCCTGCCAGGCAGTCTGATAATATAATCTCTGGCGTATGGCTTCGAGACGCTCATGTTCTATTTCAGATCTCTGCAGGCCCTGATAAAGGCCAGAGAAACAGGTGACTTTGTTATTAAATGCGGTGAAATGTGGTCCGATCCACTCAGAGGAGAGGGCTTTATGAGTGATCCTCCTCGTCTGTCATCAGGCCATCAGGATTTCAATGAATCATGTTAATTATCCAGGATCAGACTGTATATGCAAACAGCAAATTGGAATAACTGTATCTTCTACATCATTCCTTCTCTTTAGGAACAGCTGGTTGTAGTTTACAGTGATCACACATGTTCAGAACATCCAGTCTGGCAGTTCCTGAGAAAGCCAGAGAATTTTGCTTATGAAACAGGCATCCCTCGTGAAGGATGCTATCTCTGTCTCAGTCATCCATATTCTCCTGTGCATTAGAGTTCAACAGGACCACAGGGAAAGAACAATTGATGGAGCTGACTGCCGTGTCTTTCTGTCTGACCCTCATGATTCATCTCTTCCCAAATGTGATCATTTACCAAGACTTCAGGTCAGAAGGATTTCACATTAATTTCTAACAAGGGGTATTCTCGTGTTCCACAGTAGGACATTTAAAACGTATTCCTTCTTTAGAAACTTTAAATTCTTATGCATTTTGCTTTAGTATAAATTAAAAAAAGCAAAAAAATAAAAACAATAACAAAATAACAAAACAAAACTTCAGTTTCGGTCTTAATACAACTACAAACCCAAGAATAATGTAAAATCTGTCAGTTATTTAAAGAACTATAATGTCAAATGCAATGAGCAACACAAAATCAGAAATCCAGTTTAGCTGCTGTTTAAACTGAGTTCAAATATACTGGCCACGTCAGTGGTTTGAAATGCAGCTGCGTGTTAAGTTAAGCACGGTTGCTGTGTAAAAACAAATACGACTTTAGCTGATAGGTCAACTGCAGCTAAACCAGAAGCGTGTAAAATGTCCCAAAGAAAAAGCAATACCACATAATAGTAACATGTTTTATTATTTACAGGCTACTACACTGGTAAACTGGTGCAAGTTCACAAGACAGAAATGGGAACTGGGTGTTTGAAACCTTTGTGCGTAGGTAGTATTGTGTCTCTTTAATTGTGTTGAATAAGAAGCAATCGCAGTCCAGGGTTCAGGAGTGTCCATGTCTTTTTTTTTTAATACAAAGGTAACTGAGTTCATCAAGTGAGGCTCATTTGCTTGAATAAAACACCTATAGAATCAACAGGGAGGAATAATATGACTCTGGCGCTGTACCATAAGGGCGAGAAGTTCCCAACCACTAAGATGGGCATCAGCTGTAGCTGCTGCGGGGCATTAAGGAAGCTGTTCATGATGTGATGACACACAGAAAGAAACCCACACCACATGCCCCTTCCAAAAGCTGTGCGCAACAAGATTATACAAAACTTATATGGCAGATTTACAGACAGGTGGCTGAGTGCTACTGTTATATTTGAAGAGACTTGTGGAAGAGTTCAGAGTGGTTAACACTTCACTGTAGGGTCCTATAAACAAACAGCTACTGGAGTTCCTTCCCAGTGTGTCCATTCAATCTCTTGTTAAACCTTGAACAGCAGCTGCCCTCAGTATTCTCAGACATAACACAAATACTTGGTCTTCACAGTAAAAACTCTGCCTTTTCTCAAACACCTCCTCATTCTAAACTCAACTGCAATGCCCAGTCTTTTATTGGAATTTATTTGCCACACAAACTTCTCCCCAAGTGGAGCCATAACATTCTCATCCTGAGGTGTAGCTACAGCTCAGGGTAGCATAGCAGCAGCGTGAACAGCATTGCTGCTTCACAGAGCCTGGGCTGGGCCATAGTTTTGAATCCAGCTCAGTCTGCGTGGACTTTGCATGTTCTTTTTGTGTCTGTGAAAGTTTCTTCCTAGTGCTCTAGTTTCCTCCCACAGTCCAAAGTCTGGTGTTCCAGGTTGATTGGTTATTCTAAATTCCCTGTAGAGTGTCAATGTGAGCATGGGTAACTACCCTGTGATGGACTGGTGGCCTGTCCAGGGTGTTCTCCTCCTTGCTGAACGCCCAGTGATTCCTGGATAGGCCTTGGGCCATGGCACACCTGACCAGGACAAGTGGTTACTGAAGAGTGAGAGTGAGTACAATGAAACATCAACAAAATTAAATAGCTAATACAAATGATAGTATGATAGTGAGATACAATGACAGTGGAAACAAAAAGAGAGGGAAAGGATGCGTCCAAATGTGCCACTTCACTGCAATTTTGTGCCACGTGTGTGATTGCTATAAACTACAACCATCTGACTTCAAGAGGACATCTGCACTGGAGTGACAACAGACAGCGACGTTAACAGACAAACTGAGCAGTTAGGATATTCTCCCCATTAAAGGCACATCTGACTTCTAGTAGAGTTTAACATCACAGGTTTCAGGTGTCACTCCTGAAACAATCTGTGCATGTTTATAAAATCTAACATATCCAGATTCTTGTCAGTAGGGAAAAAACCATTAGTTTCAGGAGAATGACAGTGGTTGGAACTGCTCCAGTGAAGATTAAAAACCTCCGAAACTTTCCAGCCTTGTGGGAAACAAAATACTTTAATGATGTACTTGCTATTGGGGCTCTGCTGAATTAATCTCTTTTGGTGTTGCTTTAATGTAACTGTATGAAGCAGAGGCAGTTTTCCTAGACTGACTTGTCTTGATTTTTAAGCACTATGGGTTGTTTCCAGCCATAAAACTACTTTTAAATATGGGCATGCACGCGCGCGCGCGCACACACACACACACACACACACACACACACTTAGATACTTGGTAATAATCGTCCTATTATTATCATTTTTATGATTAAAGATTATTCCTTTATGTTGGACTTTGCATACATGAAGTACAACCCTTTTATTGCATATTTTATGGCACTTATTACACTACATAATTTGCCATATAAACAATTAGAAGCATCTGATTTCTCTCCATTTTCTCTATGATGCACCACATGCCTCCTAAGCATTTCAGCAGAATTCCAGCTTCTTATTTCAGTTACACCAAACGTAGTATTTGGCTTCCATCTTTTTTCAAATGGAAAATTTAGAAAGCCTCTTTTTATATATTTAACAAGCAGAAAGGGGTAAATATTATATTAAAAGCATCTTTTCTTTACGGAAACAGGTTCATTTTGTCACCATTAACCCCACTGCTGCTATTTT